>OENT01000810.1:0-66652 GCA_900239685.1 Rotaria macrura | reverse complement strand
TTCGAAACATTTTTATCAAAATTAAATATAGACATGAACCATCAAGACGTGAGTGCGTTATTTCAAGAAATTAGTGGTAAAGATAAAAATAATATTACATTCCAAGAATTTTATAAGTATTATGAGGAAATGATAAAAGGAGAGAAAGCGAACCACACTCAATCAGAAGTAGATTTACTGACAGCGTTTTTAAAAGCCGACAGGGAAGGTCGATGTGGACTAGGTGGTATTTCACAATTCATTAATAAACGTTGGGAAGCATTTAACAATTTTAAACGAGATGGTAAAACGGGTAAATTAGTGATGGTCGGTGCTGAAGAAGTCAAAGATGTGTTGCCAGGAGAATATAGTCTCGTTGATCTCATTACTTGGTCCGATATTGTACCACAAGACATAAAGCCAAAACTTGTTGTAATCTCCGGTATTCACTGGACAAAAAGCTCCGACCCGAAATCTAAATCAGGTTCACTACTATTCCCAAAGAACTTTAGTGACGTACGTTTGCCAATTGAAATTGGAACCAATGAAAAATTAGCCTATTATGGATGTTGTCTAGCTAATGAGAGCCACATGAAGGTATCACTGTTACATCGTCATGCCATTCAAGATTTTACCTATTATGATAATTATTATCAAGACTTTGTTAAAGGAAGAGCAGGCGTGGAGAGGCATGAATTCGCTCATCTGGATTGCCCGTTTCAAGAAGATAGTGGCTTTTTTATTTTAGGAAGATTTTCAGACCAGAACGAAAATGAATTACATTTAACAGCGTTCAAAATTCCGCCAAAACATACCCTATATGTACCACCATTAACAATACATTCAAATGATTATTTGAAAGGTACATGGCGTACAATGTTGTCGGATGCCACACACATTGACCATGTTATTCTCGAACGAGAAAGATTTGATGGAAAAAAAGACCAAATTTCCTTCGACTTTACTAACTAAAACTTGATTGATTATGTGTTCTTTACTTTTAATAAAATTTTATTGAAATATCTCTAATCNAAAGTATCACTGTTACATCGTCATGCCATTCAAGATTTTACCTATTATGATAATTATTATCAAGACTTTGTTAAGGGAAGAGCAGGCCTGGAGAGGCATGAATTCGCTCATCTGGATTGTCCGTTTCAAGAAGATAGTGGCTTTTTTATATTGGGAAAATTTGTAGACCAGAACGAAAAGGAATTACATTTAACAGCATTCAAAATTCCGTTAAAACATACCCTTTACGTACCACCATTAACAATACATTCAAATGATTATTTGAAAGGTACATGGCGTACAATGTTGTCGGATGCCACACACATTGACCATGTTATTCTCGAACGAGAAAGATTTGATGGAAAAAAAGACCAAATTTCCTTCGACTTTACTAACTAAAACTTGATTGATTATGTGTTCTTTACTTTTAATAAAATTTTATTGAAATATCTCTAACCAGGAAAACTACAGTTCATTCTTTTGCGCTTGAAGACTCAGGTTTCGCATTGTTAGATAACATGAGTGTTAAAATTTTAATCGTTTTGAGAAAGTATATGAATGTTCGCTTTTTTGGACAGTTAAATTATAGCGTTTCTTCAGTGTACATGGTACACCACACTTGAGCCCCGACTGTTGAGCATTTTATATACAGTATTGATGTTGGTGTCGATCTTAGGAGACTATTTCCCTCGCCCCCTACCCTGCACACCTGAATCTACAACCACACCCTAATATGGTTTCACGATCGTGTATGAAAAAAAGACAAACTGAAGAAAAAGAAAATTTAAAGGAATAGAAAATGATGAACGCTGAATACTGTCGTTGTACTCGCTTTTACTGATCTACTAGTTATAAATCATTCGTTCTGGTCTCAGTCGGTATTTCTTGCTCTTGTTGGTCTTACTCGTTACTACAAGTACTTGCTATACTTACTCGATGGTATCTTTCGTCTAGTATTTCTCACTCTCTCTCTCTCTCTGGCTCTCGAATGATCTCGTGGTGCCTCTATTTTCAATTGTTCTGCATTCGTATCTTCACTTTGTATCTGGTTTTTTATCTTATATTCTAATCTTACTCGTTATTGTTTCTACACAGACAAGAACGTTTTATTCCCTATTCAGGATGAAGGTGAGAGTGGGTACACGTGAATGAGGTTTAGTTAGGTGAAGGTGGAAGAACGTGAGTGAAAGTGTTTCAGGGTAGATTAGTGTGAGGCCCTTCTATCCTGTTCCTAGCCTCTCTCACATTCACACTGGCATTCCTAGAAAAACCGAATCCCCCAACACACCGACATCCCCACAATACCCCAACCACCACTCCCATCGATACTGAATCCCACCATCTCACGTACACTCACACTAGAAAATAATAGTGCTATTTTGTAATTGTGATTCCTGCGTCAAACTTCGAGATTCCAAATCATTGAGTGCGTATTTAAGTAGTAACAGGGTTGTATTCTTCACGAAAAGCGTTTTACAAAATTCTATCTCGTCGACTGGAAAAAGCGTCTATGGCAAAGTTAGACTATTTTCGAGCGTAATTTATCACAAGTTATAGCTGATGTGAAATTGTTGCCCTAATGAGGACGACGTGGGCGTCATAAGATAGAATGGCTTGATACTTCATATCGAAATGTATGAATGATAAAGTTTGTACAGAGCTCTATCACATATCCGTAATGAGATATGTTAAAATTGAAAATAGAGTATGATTGTTACTTTCAGCTGAATTATCAGAACTCAGGCGAAAATAACTCCTTATGTCCTAAAATTTGGCAATATTAGTAAAAGCAGTAGTTTCAAAAAATGAAATCATTTTCATCTAAATCTGAAATTATCGATTGAGCAGCTAGGTTATATTGGAAATCCAGCGTCTCTCTCTTGCATTGTCTCTTTAGCATGGAATGATTGATTCCACATTGTTTTATTCGGCTTCGTCAAAGATTCAAATGCAAAAATTTTTCTTATTCTTCGAGTCGCCGTCAATTCTATCTGTCCACCTTTTTTTATTTTGATAATTCATTAAAAAAAAAAGAAAATTCGCAACAGTTATTCACTTTGTCCTGTTTCATTGATTGGACTCCTAGCATTAGCCACTCGAATAGCGTCTAACATCATTTCCCAGAATTCTTCGACTTCTTTAATTTTCATTACAACAACACAATTTTTCTCTTTTCGATGTACATCATATATATCACAAACAGTTCTTCCTTGACAATATTGACTTGTTCGTTCGATGTCTACATGCATCAGTTGTTCTTCAAATAAATGTTTATTAGCTACGTAGGCTATTGTACATGGATCGTGTAATGGTGGTGAATCGAACTGATATTCTTGTTGATAAGCTGCAGCAAAAAAATGAAGTAACCCATGAAGAATAGTTGAAAAGGGCGTTGCTAGTGAGCGTAGACGTTGACTAACATTGGCGTTAACACGAACAGTGTGTGTTAATTCTAATGGAATCATAACAAGATGTGGAACATGAGGAGAGGTAAAAACAATATGAGCTGCATCAGGATCAGAGATTATGTTGAATTCTGCAGCAGGCGTCATATTTCCTATACCAATACAACCACCCATGAGAACAATTTCTGATAAAGAATTTGTAATCTATTGTAAAAGAAAATGATTACTTAAAAAAATATGTTGATTGATAGTAATATACCTTAGGAAAAACTTTCAATAGTAGAGCAATATTAGTCAACTGGCCGGTTGCAATCAATGTGACTGGTCTGCCGACATCAGTGATCTTTCGATATATATTCCATAGATAGTTTTCATCTTGTTCTTTCATTAGTATTTGATGTTCTGGATGTTCCGGAATATCAGCACCTCCTAAACCAGTTTTTCCGTGGAAATCAGAATGCTCAGCCCGACCTAGACAAAGTGCTTCACTGCAACCGCGTACAATAGGAATATTTTTCGGAAGACCAGCTATATATGCTACCTTGTACGCATTTTGTGTTGTTCGATCGAGTGTTTGATTTCCGACGACAGTCGAAATACCAATCAGTTCAAGCGATGGGTGATAGGCGGCGAGAATAATAGCAAATGCATCATCGAGTCCAGGATCACAATCAAGCCAGATGGGTTTTTTCTTTGTATCGACCATGAAAATAAGTAAAATGCTTTGCTAGTGATGGAAGACAGGGATTATATTTCAAGCTATTCGTTGTGCCACAGATAGGTGTGTGAAAAATAGATAAGTAAATGGTAATACTTTTCGATATAGTCGGTCTGTACGAGCTACAATAGTTTGAATGGAATCACTTTGTATGGTGATGGTTTTTAGTCCTTGATTTTATCCTTCTCAGTCTTGAGCTTCACCGTAAATAAGTGGCGATGAATATTTGATGTTGATATTGTAAAGCATAATTGTGTTTGTCGCCTCTTGCTTCAGTTTGAGACATCCATAACGTCGTGACTGATGTTGTGTGTGAGTGTATTTAGTTCATGAGCTAGTAATGAAATCTGTCCTAGGATAGCAACTGTCTTGTTGTTACTACTTCAGTTTATTTCAACACCCAACGTATTACTATGTGAGTCAAATATTGCGTTAGTAGCTTACCTTCTGTATATCTGTCCCCTTTTCTTTCTTTGTCTTTTGCTTATATATGACCGAGATAGAGAGAGAAGAGAAGAGAAGAGAAGAGAGAATGAAAAGATGAAGAGAAGGATGAATAAATATTTTGGGGCGAGTATGTGCCTGTTGATGTTGACTTGGCACAATTGTCTAGACGAATGATGATCGGTTACTCTCGTTACCCTATTCTTTCGATGCAGAGTGAATAGACGACGTGCCTATGTTATTGGCACAGAGCTGTGTTTTAATTTCAAGTACGAATATCGATGAATAGTTTTCTTCTTGCTATACTTCAACAGATTGTTTACTGAAGACGTCAAAATTAGAAAAATATGCCTAAAAAACGAATCAGGTTTTAAAAGATTGATATTTCTGGAGCGTTTATTGAAACTCATTTTGATACACAGCTTGTCCGGCTAACGGTCAACTGAGATGATTGCATTAGACGTTACACGTTTTTTTAAATACGTTATACTATCGTGTAGAGCACACTTTCCTGTCTCAGAATACGTCGCTTACATTGCGTTATTTCCTTGAAGGAAAAAGAATTACGCTTGAAGAGATAGTGATATCTTCGTTTTAGCGTATGCCATCTTTATACCGTTACCGAACGGAAAAAACGATATAAGAATAACTGTCAGCTTAATTTTGACATTTGTATCGAATCTACAAAATTTGGAGTATTCGTTGATAGTAACACTAGGTGCCATGCCTTTAATGAACAATAATTGAAAAATCCTTAAACCGGATAAATTCTTGAATGAGTGCATTACCTAAAAGCTTTTGTAGTTAGTTTTTCATCATAACTGCTTGTTTGATTTGGCCATAGCTTACACGTTTTCGCTAAATTTTCATAAGTTCTCTTGAGGCTATTTTAGTTTCGATTTATCTCTATTCATTGAAGAAAGAAAATGGTAACGCACTCACGAAATCAATTTTTCATATCTCTCACTTCAGAGTTTACAATAAATTGATTCATCTTTTGACATCATCAACTAGTCTTAAACATTTATTGTCATATGAATATCTGTTTAGAATTTTGTAGCTCTTTTTTGCTAGCAGCCATGCCAGAGGCGTGATTGATGCCATCGGTGGCACTTTTAAAAGGCTTGTTTGGCAACAAATTTTAACTAAAATAGATACATGTGAAAATCCAGCTGATTTCTTTAGTATTGCCAAAACGAAAAGTAACATCATTTTTATTCAAGAAATAGCACAAGAAGATACTGATATATCGACAGTTCAATTATAAGTATTTTCCCGAATGCAGTCTCTGTTAAAAGCATTCAAAAATTACATCGTATTACAGTTTTACAAAAAGATACTACTAATTTAATCTTGTGTAGAAAAACTAACCATATAGGCAGTTCCCAGATGGATGAATTCGATATTGGATCACACTAGAGCTTATCGATTTCGATCAAATGATGCAATCCGATCAGATTCTGGAAAACTGAAATACAGATGGATCCGATGGAAGAAACCGGTTTTATTAATGAGATACTAATTAGTACTTATAGGCATGCCTAGAAGGGGGTCAAAAGCCTACGTCAGATTCTGTCAAAATTGTATAATCGAATAAGACAGCATCCAACACTAAGACTGCGAGGGTCGTTCCGTTTTCCGGAATCCGATTGAATTGCGTTGGTTTGATAAAAATCTTATACAATTCTATCAGATTCAGATAAGAATTTAATCAGATCTGATTATTAGAATGCATCTGCTGGGTATGATATTATTGTTAATTTTTTACTCATTTTATGATGAAACTCATAGATTTTAAATAACAAAAAAATTAGTCATTTTATATTCTTTTCTATCAAAATGGAAGCTAAGAATGCTGGAGAGGGTAAAATATGCAGAAGAAAAGTGAGTGCGTTACTCCAATATTAGTACCATCATTTCTGGATAACCCAACAACTTTTAAAAGTAAGTTTTCATGCAGAGAGCCCTTAATGTCCTCTTCACTGTAAAACAAAATGGTGTGCTACCGAACCCAAAAGAGTACTGTGGATAAAAAAAAAGGTTTCGTAGATACTACGGAACCTAAAAGGATTTCGATTTCGTTGCAATTACCTGAACTATGTTGGGTTCGGTACGGACCACTAGGGAAAACTTGAAAGAGTGTCCTGAGTCAATGAAAAATAATTTCAGTCAGCCAAAGTCATATAGTAAACCTTTTGAGGGTNACCCTCAAAAGGTTTACTATATGACTTTGGCTGACTGAAATTATTTTTCATTGACTCAGGACACTCTTTCAAGTTTTCCCTAGTGGTCCGTACCGAACCCAACATAGTTCAGGTAATTGCAACGAAATCGAAATCCTTTTAGGTTCCGTAGTATCTACGAAACCTTTTTTTCCATCCACAGTACTCTTTTGGGTTCGGTAGCGCGCCCTTTTTTTCAGTGTACAAATCGCAATATAACTATTTTATTCAAAATTCAAATATTCGCAGAAAGTTTGCATGTTCTAACACTACTCACATCAAGCAAGACCTTTTTTGTGAGGAATACGGTCAAAAATGTCCCTAACAAATGTCCTCCGCAAAAATGTCCTTTGTTTTCTAGATTTTTTTTTTTTAAATGGGGGTTATATTTAATCATAGAATTGAGTATAGGACATTATCGTACACAAAAAAATTAAAAGAATAAAATTCCAAATCATTTTTCACTTGAAACAAAAAAGGAAAGTTTAGCACAACAAGTGTTAGTTATGTGAAATGTTCTCTCGTTCCCATACAATCGGGTATATGATTTCAATCTGAAATTGGCACAAAAAATGACCCATTATTTCAAAAAGAAAGGAGGGACTAGCAGATCTTCTTGATTATTCACTACAATGATTAAATATAAATTCTGTATTCATACATATCCCAGGTCAATCAAAACGGCCACCGTTACAGTATCGTAAACGGTCGTTTTTACATCGTATACCACGGTTAAACGACCGTTTTAAGCCGTATTATGGCGTTTTAACAAGGTCAGTATTACGGACGTACACGGACACCGTATATACGCCGTAAAACCCTCGTAAAGACAGCGTGATACTATCGTATTCTATAGAACATACGGCCGTATTACTGACCTTGTTAAAACGGGATAATACGACGCCGTAATGGGCCGTGTTTTCATCGTATACGACCGTTTACGGATCGTTCTGTTTGACCTGGGATGTATATTCCCCTATGGGAATGTTTTTTTTTGGACGGGGCATCTGGGGGGGGGGGTCTTCAATGAATTCACTTGAATTCTGAATTCATCGAAGATCCTCAAGACCCCCCATCCGAAAAAACATACCCATAGGGAGATATACATATATATGAATTTAGAATTCAGGATTGAGAATTCATGTAAAATTGTTTTTGTGATTATTTTCGATTTTCGTTAGCTGAATCGTAGTGAACATTTTCAGTTCATCTTGGAATGAAACTCGTTGGAGTGATGTCGAATACGGAAGTTTTGTTTTAGGTCCGAACCTTCTCAACCCGATTGGCTGTGAGAAGGCGAGTTGCTCTTTTTCATTTCAATTTAAAATGGAATACTCCATAGACTCCTCGTTCCAATTGAGTTGTTTATGGAACAGTCTAATCCTCTACAACAAATCACGAATATTTGCATCCGTATATTTCTTTTCTTAAGGCATCATCTGCGTTAATAACTTTCAATTGAACAATAAAAAATAAATAATCAACGAAAACATTACATCAAGGAGCGTTTTTTCGTAGGAGATTTTTGCCGGGAACATTGTTGCTGGGGACATTTTTCCAGGAATGTTTTTGACTGTTACCTGTTAAAGTGTTTCATAACATAAATATATTTGCAAAGTTTCAAGCCTCTAAGCTTTGTTGTTGCTGAAAAATCGGATTGAAAGTTGGCAAAATGTGAGAACGTTACATACGGACAACCAGTACAGTATATTACCTGAGACATCATCTATATCTAAATGAATAGTACATGAGTACAATGAAATCGACTTTAACATATTGATCCATGTCTTTGAACATTATGTTTGATGAGTCCATCATTGAATTTCTTTTTCATACAAAATTCATTCAACTGATGAATACTTTGAAAATTTTTAGATAATTTTTCAGCTGCATCCTGCAAACAAGACTACCGAAGATACACAGAACCGGTAGTAACGACAGATGTGTTAGTTCTAGTACATTAACTATCTTTAAGAAAAATTCTAATTTAGAATTAGAATCTTCGAGAAAATTTTGGTTTCAACTAAAATCACTTTTAGTACACTTTGAATCATCTTTAAGATGGGAAACATACTCTCAGTATGCATTCGCTTAAATTTTTTAAAATTATTACATATTATCATTTATTTTAACTGAATGCCAAAAAGGTCGCATCTTCATGAAAGAGCCCATTTTGAATGTGAAGGCTTCCACTCAGCAAGACATATAAAATATTTCTGCTTTATGTCGATTTTCTATTTTATTCAGTTGAAACAGGAATAGAAATACAAATGATAGTTGTTAAGATATCCTTTAAGACTCATGCATACCTCAACAAACTTAATTGTACAAGCATTAAACTTACGTGTCAATAATTCCAACTCGCACTGGTCATCAATATCAAAGAGAAATGTGTATATTTTTAAACATTGCAAAGACGGTTTCATGTGCTTTTCAATTTTATTCAACAATAAAACGCAATTTACATGCATCAACTGTATGGCTCCTTAACTACTCCTTAACTCTCAATCATGAGTTTTTCCAAAGGAGTACGACAACTATCATACGATATAGAAAAACACAAAGCAACAAAACATAAATGCTTCAAGCAACAGTCTGCATATTAATTCAATTTTACCACTAGGATCTGATAAGGCTCAACTACAGAACGACTTCCACATAACATCATTTTGTTAAGGATTGAACGCAGCATTACTAATATTTACTGTCTGTTGCATCGTGCCCGTTTGTGTCATCGGTCCAACTCTTTGATTGTTTCTGCCACAGGTAATCATTGTAATGAATTCTTTTCGGAATTCATCAAATGTAATCATATACAATGGGAATGATAATACATGATACGTGTACAGAAGACCATCCAAACAATCTAAAATAGTCCCATTCGATGAAGAAAAGAATGCAAAACCTACAGTTGCTGGTATGGTCATGATCAGAAACAGAAATGTTGTAATGACCAATGTTATTGAAATAGCTCGATGTTGGATGCGAGAATTGTTTACACTAGTCGTGTAACGAAGACGAATTAAATGATAAATTACACCACTATTAAATGTAACCATCAATATAAACGGTGCACAGTTATATACACCTAAATTCATGTAATCCCATGTTGGATAGATTTCAAATATCAACGAAAATACTGATACTGTTCCGTCTGCTTGATAATAACAAGCTGTAATGAAAAATTGAAAGTTAAGAAGAAAAAGAACTCCAATAATGCCGCCAATGACAATAAGAATATTCTTCGATCGACCAAACCATGTTCGTTGTAGACGACTCAATGATAAATATCGATCGAGAGAGACAAAGACACGAAGCCAAGCTGATGATTGAGCTGCAAAGTAATTGAGAAAGGAGAAAAATCTACAAAACGGTATATTTAATTGTTGAAGAGTAAATCCATGCATTGTTGAAAGATAATGATCTATATTCCATCCGTATAGCATAAGAATATCGAAGATGGCCATCGTTCGCATGTAGTGAAGTGTGGGTCTTGTTTTTGTGTTTCTAAACGTTGAACGACAGAGAGTAATAAATGTAAGGGTATTCAGTGATGTACCAGCAACGACTACTATTAATGAATAGTAGGCTACAATCACTGCTTCTGCTGATAGGTTGGTTGTTGTGTTAACAATCGACATGGCAGAGTTGACTGTAACCTACTTAGACTGACTTTCGAAAATTAACGAGTATATCTAGAAGAAAAAGTTCTTCAAAGGCAGTTTTCGATTATCTTTCTGGTTTTTCACAAATTATCTGATACAGTAATCAAATTTCACCCAAAATCAATGTCATCATGGCAAACGTTTTAGCGCATTTTCTTTCCTTCACAAAATTCGAAACTGATGGGGATGATAAGAACTGATAGTTTAGTGTCTAACGAAACATTCAAAACATAAACATAATCGGATAAAATGAACTTTTCATGCGATGGTCACTACGACCCATTTCAAATGAAGCTATCAACAACATTGAAGTCATTTAGATAATTTCTATATGTTTGACCGAAGTGGTGTACATTTCAGAAAAAAATTATACTCTCAAAAAAAAAACATTTCAATTCAATTGAAAGAGATCTGATCTTGAGTTTTTTCCTTGAATTCATTATCTGCCTCACTGTTTTCTGACGACAATAAATAATAGGTGTAACGGTTTCCAAGTGATTGTAGTTGATATCAGGAATGTTCTCTTTCTACTAGCTATTTACAAATTCATGAATGCTTGCAATTAATTTCTTTTTAAAAGGTTTCTGGTGCTGATTGTATGTAATTTGTAAGTGATATTTTTCTGATTCATAAGATAGCACTATTTCTTTTTCGCTTCTATCTTTCTAGATAAATATTCTTTTCGACTCCTTGCTGTCGTCGCATGTTTCTTCACTTCTACATAACGTCCTTATTCTCTTTCTATCTACTCTTGTTGTGAATCCATTGAAGTATACAGAGTATCAATGAAATAATTTTTTCCACTGCTAGACTTATTTCTCTGAATGAACATCCGCTAGAGTAATTGAATGATTGAAATTTTATCATAGTACATGTAATAAGTAATATTTTTCATTAGTATCATAATTAATGACTATTAAAACAGTTGATTGAAAAAGAAATTTCGAAATAAGTTTCTATAGGAAGAATTCCGTTCGATCAGACATATTTCATTTTGCTGCACATTCTCAATTATAATCTTCACTCAATGAAATTTAAGAACACAAAATTTTGCAAGATACATATGTCACATGATCCTGCCAGTGAAACTTCTCGAAAAGACGTTGTTAATGTCTGTTCAAGCAATATCTGTTATTTATTGATGAGATTTCGTTGAAAGAAAACTCATGCCGAAAGCGAACTGATAAGGAAACTAGACTTTTATATTAGCGATGTGCTGATCAGAAAATTGCTCTGAAAAAAAATGGAGTTTTTCATTTGAATGAATTCAAATGAGAAAATGGTAGAATAATTCATGCAAACATACGGGGAACATTTTATGGTGAAAATTATGATTACATGTAACAAAAGCAGTACGAGATGGGAAGACGCTATAGTGGTTAAAAGTTAACTTGCATTAGCTTAAAGTATCATATATGAAGTTCCAGTGATATACACACACAGCTACATCGTTCGAAATTTTCATGAGATCTGTAAAAGGCACATCAGTTAGAATTTTAATAGAAATTTGAAAAGATTCTGAATCATCTGAAAATCTATTTCATTGCATTTTTAGAATGTATACTCTTTTTATTCAATAGGGCTATTGTTCTGGTATAAGCATTGGATTAATTAATACTTTTTTTTAACAATTTGGTGCTAGGATTTAAATAAAGTCATTGAATCCTTTGACAAAGGCATAAAATTATTGATAATTTAGTTTTTATAATCCTCGCACAAAAGTATTAGTATTCTCATGATACGAATTTTAAACCAATATTCCAGCATAGCACTAAATAATAATAATATCTTATACATATTGAAATATATTTCATCGATGATAATCAGAGTTCGCAGCGAAACATAAAAGAGTCTTTATAGTTCTATTCATAGAATAATGGAAAACAGTCTCATGTAAATCTGATGAATGTTTTTGTTGGAATGTATTATTAGAATTGTTTGGACCGGCTGAAATCGGTTTGAAATGTGGTCGTATGCTTCGATCAGGCGTACTTAGATTGAAAATCTGTGATATTTTTATTGAGCATAGTTCAACTTTCTTCCATCCATCTCTGTACAAGCAAAAAAAAATGATTGAAAAAGAAAACCTTCATACCTCGAGGAAGTTTTAAAATTATGCAATCTGTTTCAGAGAAGTGAGCGGAGAAAGGCATTTTCCTCCTCTGCGATTTGTACTTCTGATTGCAGACACAGCAAGACGAATCATTCCTATATAACAATTGGGTAGAGTCTATGTGACGGACGCAAGAGAAAAGATTTCTACTTGTCAATTAATCATCAGTCTTGGTAGAGATCCCTGTATACTTGATACTATCTTAAAAGTTCCATACAACTAATCATAAGCCAATCAGCTTAACGTCTTACAACCGATAAGTTTTGTTTAGAGTGCAAGTTTGTCTTTTGGACATGTTATCTTCTATCAGTATCACCTCGATTCACTTTTAGATGAGGCGTATTTCATACGATTCATAAATACTAAACAAAGCTTAATAAACTAAATGACGATAAATTAATATAAATATATGCGATTGCCGGTATGTTCTCTAGCATGGCAGGCAGATAGAAAAATAGATTGTCACGTCTCGTTGTTAATAGAGATTACTGAGTTGCAATTGATGCATTTCGTTTCACAATAGCCACATTCGTAGTAAGGAATGTTTAGTTAGAGTGCTGTTTGTGTTTTCATGATAACCAGTGATATACAACTATTTTTTGAAGCTATTGCATTCGATGAATTGTTTTCTAGCTTTAATACTGTACAGTTTATAATCAATGTTATACTTGACGTCAGTACAATTATGAGTACTTGCCGAAAACTAGTAGAATCTATTGCTAACTTTATTTATGTTCAAAACAGGGTTCAGAGATGGCAATCTAAGTTCGGCGACTTTTCTCGATATGTGAAACATAAAATGGGATTTCTCTTTTATCAGTTAACCTATTCCTGATTTGTATCCTATGTCACAAGTTCTTATCAGTAATAATGTAATAAATATTACAGTTATGACTGCAGTTTGCATTGCTTTCTCATTTAAAAATAAATAGCATCAGTATTTTTTTTTGATCCACTTTGAGTAATCTGAAGGTCAAAAGAAATAATCGCAATAAATTTATATGAAATTAGTGATTTACAAAAGGGAAACTAACCGAGACGTAATTCAGTATGATTTTCGGACTTGAATAAAATCAGGATTTCTCGTTTAACACAAGATTAAGTACCTTGAAACTACAGAATTGCGCACATCTTACCAATAGAGTAACAAGACTGAAAAATGAAGACTCTTCAATTAAAATTTTCCCATTCTAATTATGTCGTTCTTCTTAACAAGTTAATATTGCTGCGTTAGTTTACTATTGTGAACACAATTCTATCTATCTATTTCGAGTAAGTAGGATTGCCATGATCATTTCTATTGTTTGAGAAGGCGAAGTGAATTGAAGTATGAGTTGTGTCATCGCGACTGGTTTAATGTTTACATGGAATATGTTGGATTGATAAAATGAAAATCTAAATTAGACTATTGTATTCATTAATACTTAAAGTTTCATCAAAGATAAATATAGATCTTTTTTCATTACTGAACATAGGATTAAAATCATAAGGTCGACAGAATAAAAACAGATATATTAAGATCAATGCAACTTTGAAGACCCATTAGATTATTGCATGCGAGCCATTTATATTGTCTCCTCGAATTGGTTACAGTTTGATTGGCAAGAAAAAGAAAGTATGCATTGATGTAATGAACAAATTCGAGACACAGAGTTGCCAAAATCTTTTTAGATTGTGCGATAAGACATTTTCGGTAATACTTTGTTTTTGATGAAGATTTAGGATTAAAAACATAAAAAGTTTGAGCTTCCACTTATCTATCGGAGTGCTACGATGTCAATTTATTTTGATAAAGAATAAAAGGAAAAATCGAAGATCGCAATTTAATCGTTGATAATTGCAGTGTCCTCTATTTTCAAGATTATATTATATTCTCCTTGTCGCATAATACTAAGAGATTTGCTAAACACATGAATGGTATGTTTTTGTATACAAGTGATGCGTGTAGTACAAATGTCTTTTGACATCCAGTTTTTCAATGCCATCAACAACTAGTTATGACGGAAGAATTATGTTATAGCAAAACTCATTTATCTTGATAAAATTATTGCTAATGAAAACTGAGTGAACTACTCATAGATTATTGGAAATAAGACTGAAGAAGAATTCGATAAACACATTAGCCTGGCCATTTTGTGTGGTTTTTGAGCTTGAATTCAACAAAAGAGATCAACTTTGAGTGACGAGTGCGTGCTACTTTCGACAGGAAAACATTGGAAATTGTTATTGAATGAAAGTAGTATTCATGGTGGAAATGTGTCTGATGGATTCCAATCAACTTCCTAAGTTTTCCAACAGGATCTGGGATGGTGAATAATCGAAAAACTTTTGACATTTTTCTGACCGAAATATTGCTGCCACGTTCTAGAGATTTCCTGTGTCTTACTATTGTTTCCTGCAGTATCTACTCGTTGGAATCATTGACTTTGAGCCAAACATATATACAATAATTAACGTGTGCTGTTTTTACACCATACTATGTTACTTCTAATATATACCGACTGCACCTATCCCTATTGACGAGCAGAAATTATCAACAACATTAGATTTTTTTCTTTCTTCTTCCTGTATATATGATTGACTTACTTATTCAAAGTGTTCAATGAAATTTTCTACGCATTTTTAAGCATAGAAAAAAAGCTTAAAGAATACTATTTAATTGCATTTGTAAGGTTCAGAAGATTGAAAGGAGAATTAAATTTCTGAATGCAATACCTTGAATAGCATTGGTGCTTATCCTATTTCATTCGCATACTTAGTTCATCTGTCTTGATGCAGCTCTGTAGAGTTTTAATTAGCAAGAATTTTTTTCAAAATACAAATCTAGTCTCATAGAAAATAATTTAGAAGAATTCATTTTCTGCCGTGCAATTTACTGTTATATGGACGAGAAGGATTGGAAAATTTGACAAATTTTCAATTGAACGGAGACCCTTTCCTCGATATAAAAAGAATACTGTGTCTCTCTGTCTATGATAGTACATCGACAGTAGGGAAAGAAGAATTAATGAGCCAACTGTTGTTTATTGGTAGCTTGAGATTTTCTCAAAACTTGTATAGTCCAATGAATGAATCCGATACTGGATCTGAAGACCCGAAAATATCCCATAGATACAATTCAACCGGATTACTGTCGAATTCGGTTATTGAAATGCCTCAAATTTCTAAAAATCGTTTCAAAACAATGTTACTTGTTTTACTGATAGAAAATTTATTGAATACATCAGTTAATTCTTAGTATTCTGAGTGATCTATCGTCTACTGATTTGACTGACTTTTAATAATGAGATGCTGAATAGAATGTCTGGTGTCGTCCATATTGTGTATCTCTCTGGATTACCATTTCTGTATATTCTCCGTGTTTCATTACGACTTTTTAATGCCGATTTCATCTGAACATCTATTTTCGAGCTTTAACGATCATCCGTTTATAGTATTCTTTCGCAGCATACAATTTCAAGAGACAAGATTCGCATCAAACGTTATTCTGCCGTATACATTGCTCTGCCAACTGACATGGAATGTGCTATTGTAGTTCAGCATTGTTGCTATCTATCTGATCACCTTTTATTGTCTCCATATTTTAGTGTTGTCTTAAGATTGATGATTCTCTACTTGTCATTTTCTTCAACATGAACAGTATCAATAAAAGAAGTCGTTTTAATAAGCGAAGACGAGTTTTTTTCTGTTGTCTTGTATTTTATTCAATCATAAAGAACAATTTCTTTTGTACCTGAACTATTCACCAACCCTCAATCATGATTTTTTCCAAAGGAGTACGACAACTATCATACGATATAGAAAAACACAAAGCAACAAAACATAAATGCTTCAAGCAACAGTCTGCATATTAATTCAATTTTACCACTAGGATCTGATAAGGCTCAACCACAGAACGACTTCCATATAACATCATTTTGTTAAGGATTGAACGCAGCATTACTAATATTTACTGTCTGTTGCATCGTGCCCGTTTGTGTCATCGGTCCAACTCTTTGATTGTTTCTGCCACAGGTAATCATTGTAATGAATTCTTTTCGGAATTCATCAAATGTAATCATATACAATGGGAATGATAATACATGATACGTGTACAGAAGACCATCCAAACAATCTAAAATAGTCCCATTCGATGAAGAAAAGAATGCAAAACCTACAGTTGCTGGTATGGTCATGATCAGAAACAGAAATGTTGTAATGACCAATGTTATTGAAATAGCCCGATGTTGGATGCGAGAATTGTTTACACTAGTCGTGTAGCGAAGACGAATTAAATGATAAATTACACCACTATTAAATGTAACCATCAATATAAACGGTGCACAGTTATATACACCTAAATTCATGTAATCCCATGTTGGATAGATTTCAAATATCAACGAAAACACTGATACTGTTCCGTCTGCTTGATAATAACAAGCTGTAATGAAAAATTGAAAGTTAAGAAGAAAAAGAACTCCAATAATGCCGCCAATGACAATAAGAATATTCTTCGATCGACCAAACCATGTTCGTTGTAGACGACTCAATGATAAATATCGATCGAGAGACACAAAGACACGAAGCCAAGCTGATGATTGAGCTGCAAAGTAATTGAGAAAGGAGAAAAATTTGCAAAACGGTATATTTAATTGTTGAAGAGTAAATCCATGCATTGTTGAAAGATAATGATCTATATTCCATCCATATAACATAAGAATATCAATGATGGCCATCGTTCTCATGTAGTGAAGTGTGGGTCTTGTTTTTGTGTTTCTAAACGTTGAACGACAGAGAGTAATAAATGTAAGGGTATTCAGTGATGTACCAACAACGACCATCACTAATGAATAATAGGCAGCAATCGCTGCTTCTGCTGATAGATCGGTTGTTGTTGTGTTTAAAGTCGACATGTGCAGAGAAGATCGTTACTTGTTAGAACTTACTTTCAAAAATCATTGAGCAAATCTACAGAGAAGACGAATTTAAAAAGAAATGAAGATTTCATTGTCTTTCTTTCTGTTATCCTCTTTCATGGCGAGTAGATTTGGTTCTCAAAAGTTTTGATTTTGAAAATGGTAATATTATTTTATCAATCTCTTATTATTAATCTCGAGCTATGCGTATGCCATCACAATGAAGTATTTAACGTCATCTTGAACTATTTCGGATATTGCTGAAGAATTCAATATAGATGCTAGGCTATGTAACAGTCATAATTGCTTTATTTGGTCATTTCGTTTTTCCTATTATGGCACTTAATTAGAAGGATGATGTGAACCTCACGGTATAAGGACGAGTTTCCAGCGAAAAGATATTGTGGAGAAAATAAAGATAGTAACTTAAAATAGTTTAAAAAATGAAGCTACTTTCTCTCTCAATTATAGAAGAACCTCATTAAAACTAAGCAGTTAACTACAGACGTAACCTTCTCGAGAATGTCTCTAAACACAATCAAAAATGAATGAACTGTAATGTAGGCTAGAGAATTGTACGGCTCTTTTATAGACGTATGCTTGTTACGCACAAACTGGTATGATTATTGAGAAACAACATGATGTCTAATAAATATTTAAGTTATTCATGAAGAATTAAATAGTACGCTTGTCATGAAAATGTTCTGTTTTGTCAGTTTTATCTATCAACACATGTAACTATCTGTGTGTGAGTCGATCTTTCAATTGGTTTCTAACGGCATCATCACATATGAATAGCAGAAGTTGAAACTCTGCATCAGGGAATTTCCGAATCTTGCATCTGTGTAAATGATATCTTAGCTAATGCTTGTTGAATTACAGAATTATTTTTCCAAGTTTCCATCGCTTGTTTATTGACAAGCATGAGGATATCTGGATATGAATGACAATCTTTTGAAATGAAATATGACAAGTGTTGAATAACAAAATCTTTCCTTTTTGTGTAACAAAAACTACTAGTCGATGAATAAAAATATTGACTGAAATGTTATTTATTCACAAACAAGGGTAGAAACTGTGTCAATTTCACTAACATTTACGATTCATAATTACAAGAAAAGTATGATCGCATCTTATGTTTTATTGCAAATTTACATCCGAATTTATGAATATCTTTTGTGTGAAGACACTACTATCCGCTATTCTTGCAAATGTAATTATTAATATATCGATCATATGAACTGCAAAACATTCTTTCTATTCTTGTAACTAAATAAAATCTAAGCTTGTTTTCAACACCTATGATTTTTTCGTTGCAGTTTCTACTACTTTGAATACAAATTTTCCAATAAATCTAATATCAAACGACGTAGATATATTATGTGATGATTCTCTTGCACAGCCATAGTTAACAATTTATCAAAGGAATAATAAAAATCAATGTTCTTTTAACTTCTCATACTTTTTATGAGTCACGTCAATCTGTCTGCAACGGATAATTGCCTAGTAATTGAACATAAGTTTCAATTATTGTTGGATTTGAACTCAAGAGTTGAATCGGTTTTACATCCTGAGTCTCAGTTACTTGCTTCTTTGTTGAAATACCCGACAAGAAGACTAGACATTCTTTATGAACAGTAAATTCTTTTTGGGCCTTTCAATTGCTGTACTATGTAATCTTATTTATCTCCGTAAAAGATATTGCATACAGAATACATGTTTAAATGAATTATGTAAACGAATGACGTTGATAAAAAGAAAATGTCTTCATTTTGTGTCAAGAATGTGACTTGATATAGAAGTGATCTGATTGTATTTTTGAGGTCTTCTGTATTGCATTCTAATGGAATACAAATATTCATCGATACTGTAAAACTACTAGTCTAGTATACAAGAAAAGCAACCTTCTAATAAATTGCTTTGATAAATAAATCTGCGAAAAAATTAGAAGACATCTCGTGGATGTGTTAATTTTTAAAAATTGAGATGAGATGACGATAGATGCCTATGCTTTCGTGAATTAAAATTATCAGCGCCGCACTTCTACTATGGAGAGTAGATTAGAGATATCATCGATGAAAATCTATGTATCATTTGATTTTCTCGAGAGACTGTCTTAATATTTTACTCTTAATCTTAGAGTGCACATTTAGATGCATCAATATGAATGTTTAATCTTGAATGCAAAGAATTGACTATCATAAATTTCTCTCATCGTAATTGTTGGTATTATTTCTTTTTAATGTAAATGATCTTCTCAAATATATTTTTAGTATTTATACATGAAAGAATTTGTTATAGGTAAGACTTACTTCTATACCGTAGATGATAATTTTCAGCAAAATGAAATCATCAGTCATTAGATTTATCTGCTACCTTGAACCTTTTCTCAAAGCTCACGTACAGTATGCAAAAGCGTAATCTTTACGAAGCGATGTCTGCTGTTTCATTCATTACGATACAAAAAAAATGGCTCACTGCAGTAAAATACTAATTAAAAATAATTCTAACTTTTTAATGATCTATGAATCTCAAGTCAAACATCTATTTTATTCTTGCTTATCTTCATGCTGAAAATTCTAACTCGCTCCATATCGATCATCAAGAGTAACCTTTTTCTTTCGAACTCTAATTAGGCCAATCTCAGCAAGTCTCTCATATAATTGTACTACATAATGCATAGAAATCTATCGGAGACAAAGATCAACGAAGTGAATCGTATCAATCACAGCGTTTTTCTACAGAAATAAGAAGCATGTTTAAGAATAAAATTTTATATTTCATAGCGAATTTTCTAGAGATATTGAGCAATATATTTTTGATATTAGATACTAAGCGAAATGTTGTTGCAGCTGCCATTGATATAATATCTCTGGTGGGGTGGAATACAATACTACAAAGTTCACTTTCATTCTATAACTGAACTTGACCCACATATGAACAGAAACACAAATGTGTATGTAACAAAAAATACATAAACTATATCCCAATGCGACTTGTTTAGGTGAAGCCAGATATTTATCAGAAAAAAAGATCTGAATTCGACGAATTACTATTTCATTTATGATTATCACTTGGTCGCGTGTATATCCTGTGTATAGACTAGTCAAAGATTTATCTCTACGATGAATATTGATCAATTGGATATTTTCAAACTTTCTATCGATTCGATTATTGAAGTTGAAGAAATCTTCTTCTTGTCACATCTACATTTTATATCGATACAACGTTAACATCAAATTCATACAAACCTTCCACGAAACATCGAGAGAGATTTTCAAATTTATTAATTCAATAATGACCCTACTAATTCTGAATCATTTTTTTTTTGAATTTTGATTCATTTCGAGAAAAAGTGATGAAAAATTCCAGAAAAATAACAAATTTTTATTGAATTTGTTTCGTTTGATTAACTGGACTCTTCTTATCAGCCAATTGAATAGCGTCTAACATCATTCGCCAAAATCCTTCGACTTCTTTAATTTTCATTACAACAACACAATTTTTTTCTTTTCCATACATATTATACATGTCACAAACACTTCTTCCTTGACAATATTCACTTGTTCGTTCGATGTCTACATGCATCAGTTGTTCTTCGAATAGATCTTTGTTAGCTACATAAGCGACAGCACATGGATCGTGTAGTGGTGGTGAATCGAATTGAAATACTTGTTTATAAGTTGCTGTAAAAAAATGCAGTAAACGATCAAGTATTAGAGCAAATGGCGTGGCCAATGAACGTAGACGTTCACTGACATCCGGAGTAACACAAACAGTATGTGTTAGTTCAAGTGGAACCATAACAAGACGTGGAACATGAGGTGATGTAAACACGATATGAGCTGCATCAGGATCATTCATAAGATTAAATTCTGAACCAGGTACAATATTTCCTATACCAATACAACCACCCATGAGAACAATTTCTGATAAAGAATTTGTAATCTATTGTAAAAGAAAATGATTACTTAAAAAAATATGTTGATTGATACTAATATACCTTAGGAAAAACTTTCAATAGTAGAGCAATATTAGTCAATTGACCGGTTGCAATCAATGTGACCGGTCTGCCAACATCAGTAATCTTTCGATATATATTCCATAGGTAATTTTCATCTTGTTGTTTTCCTAATGTTTCATATTCAGGATGTTCAGGAACTTCAGCTCCATCTAAACCGGTTTGTCCATGAATTTCTGGACACGTAACAACAGATCGGCAAAGTGCTTCTTCACAACCACGTATTATAGGAATATGACTTGGAAGACCGGCTAAATGTGCGACTTTATATGCATTTTGCGTTGTTCGATCAAGTGTTTGATTTCCGACGACAGTCGAAATACCAATCAGTTCAAGCGCTGGATGATATGCAGCTAAGATAATGGCAAGAGCATCATCATGTCCAGGATCACAATCAAGCCAAACAGGCGTTTTTCTTATTTCAGTCATGAAAACTTATAAAAATGTATCCTTTTTGTAACATGCACATAAGAATAACACGAATGAAGATAAAAAATTGTCAATTCTTATCAATTTTAATACCTATGAAGAAATAGACAAATAAGATAACATTTTATCACATATGAATGTCGACATGTCTAGATAATCCTTTCTTTATATACACGGCAAGTTAAAAGAATGAATATGACGAGCAGTAGAAGATTGTACACTATACGACCACACGAAAAAAAAACATCTTCAAATTTCTGTTGACTCATTTGTGTGACACGTTTACTTTTATTATGGTTGTAAACTTCGATCGATTGTATGACAACTAACCGATATTATCTATCGCTAATGTTCAACTAAGTTTTATTAGCATTTGATCTATGCTTCTTTTTCTCTCATTCATATTTTGTACTTTTCAAAACTGTGATTTAATCGTAATCGTAATAAATATATAACCGTAGGCTTAAGTATTACAAGATAACAAATAACGTACCTATTCATAATGAGAATTCATTACTTGAGATAATATATCTATAACAAGAAACAATGAATGATTTCTTTTTTTCTATTGAAAACAATGACATGAATCTTCTCTTTGAACAATAGTTGGTAATACTTTGTTTATCACGAGTAATTTGAATTGCTTACAATAAATTAAACAATTAATTTCGAATACGTAGATTTGCCGTTAAACAATTAAGTAAATAATTGCACGAGGTCGATTATTCTCACTCACTTTTTTCCGAGTCAACATAGAAAAATCTTTCAATGATACTTTTCATTGAAGTTCAAAATTTTGTTGATTAATGCTATCTAGTTTAAAAGGACATGTGCTATGAAGTTCTTGGTCTTGATATTATCACTATTCCATACAAAAACATTTAAACTAAAAATCAGTACCTGCACGATTTTAAATGATTTCACACATAAATAATCGATGAAAATCGAGAAGTTATGATTATTTTCGATTAATTTGAATTGATAGGGATCAATAATGGATTAGAATTCAAGGATTTCTCAGCAAATATAATCCGAGTTCTATTTAGATTTCTATTTTTTACGCAGAATTTTCACTTTCAGAGCGTATAAACGGATTCCAAGTGTCGAATGCTGAGTGTTACAACGTACGATTATTCGAGAATTTAAAATGTAATGCGTTTAAATACTTAGAATCAGAGTTTGAATTCGTTTTCATGTTCTGAAAGTGAAAATTCAGCTTACTAAAAAACATTCCTTATGTTCTCTTAATGAGCGTTAGTGATTCACAATTGCGGTTCCCGATTGAATATTTAAACGCGGTTTTCTAAATGTTAGCTCTGCTTAGGTACATAGTAGTGCGAAACATTGAAAATTTCAAATATTTTGAAAGTTTCTCTAATTTCAGATATTACATAATGATGGACTTTGCTTACATAAAAATATCTCAAGCATATGAAGTACTAACAAAGATAAATTTGAAAATAAAAGAAAGTCAAGCATTTTTATTATACTGATAGTAGTGATTTCACATATACTGATGAACAATTTAATAACAAACACTATGCATGTCAGTCTATTTTAAATGAAACAATGAATACATCGTTTGCTATTTAGGTTCCTGGTCAATACTATGTCCAATCAGTTAGTAATGTTACAGATACTATACACAGAATAGACAACGTAACATATACCAGAGATGGGGGTAGTAACTGGCATATGTAGATGATCTTACATCACTAGTAATCGGTTTAATATTCAAAAAGAGGATGTGACTACCTCTTCACGTCTCATACAAGTCAGAGAATGATGGAACGTTCAATATTGACATTACCTTTTTATGAAAATAAAACACGCTCTTAGAATCTGCATGACCGACTTTCAATTTGAGACGCAACAATTCAATATCTCGAAATTCTAACCCCTTAAAAAGAAAGAACAACTAAAACATCTTAACACTACTTTCTGTTTAGATCCTTCATAATCCTGCACTATAAGATGAATCTTTCTTGAAACTAAATCAGTGCTTCTTTTTCGTTTTGCATTCTTTTTAATTAAAAAACAACACTGAAAGTTCAATTTTGGAAAATCAATTATTACATTTCATTTTTCCATCTATTGAACATGAATATTGAGATAATTTGTTTTTGACTGTTCGAAATGATTGTTTTTAGTTTTGTTTAATAAATTTAGTTAGAATCTGTTTAAGTTTGTCGACAAGCCATCGATAGAATGGGTTTGTTTTTGCAGTGTCTACTGAAGTACGATATGAAAACATTTGTTTTCATTCTTATAGGGCTGCTTTCTTGTCATGGTTTGTCTCTTTTAAAAAAATATGGCGGCAGTTTGCTTTCCATGTAAGAGAGAATGATGGGCCTCCGGGAAAAAATTGTATTATAATACGGTTTCCTGAATGTTGATTAATTGTGTAGAATATATTTTCCTGAAACCGAACACAATGGATAAATTATTTTTTGAGCCAGCAATTAGAAACATTTGAGCCCAGTGAAATTCACTCGAGCTCAAAGAAATGTTTTATATCTGTTGAGCCCGATCGTAAGACATTGTGTAGAGGCCACTTGCACGATAAATTTCACCAATACACTAGATTATCGTCATGCGCAATTCGTGCATTCAGTACTTTTCGAATTTCTTTCTCATTTGTTATTGAATTTCTTAAACATTTCACCATGGTCAAACGAACGTGGAATTTTGTCGACGAATTTTTCAGTGAAAATGAACTTCAATCCTATATTATACAAAATGTTGTATCTATACAACGTACAGAACAAATTGAAGCTGGAAAGAAAGTCACATATCGATGTTCAAAGTACAGAAAATATCCTGTATGTGCTTTTTTTGTTTTCTGTTATATAAACTTATGTTATTTTTTTTCAAACTTAATAAACTATAGCAAACTCAAAACAATGAACCATCGGGCTCATTTCATACTTCGAATTCAACAGATGCAAAACATTTTTTTTTGAACCCGAATGAATTTCACTGGGCTCAAATGTTTCCAATTGCGGGCTCAGAAAAATGCTTGTCCCTGTTATTTATTCTGAAATCATTAGAATTTGTTTCAATATATCCCTAATTTCTTTCTAATTGATTGGAACGAGATAGAAATAAAATGACCTTTGTTTTTGCCGTTGAGTATTGTATTGGAATTGTTGCATCGATTATAATCGATTCTCGATCAATTAAAAATTGATTACAATCATACAACTTTAATCGATTAAAAATTTATTAAAATCAGTCATACCGAGGAGGATCATGTCGACTGTTGGAAACGGCTATAAACCGGTGAATAACGACATTAATTTCCGCTGTAATTCGTCATACCATTTTACACACTATTTGCCTCACTGTCCTGGTATGACGGATTACGGCAAGATTTTGCGACGTTTCAGCACCGTTTTATGTCGATTATGGTGCTGTCGTTTTTAACCTGAGTAATCAATTTCAATCGATTTTTAATCAGATTCAACTCCTATGTGTTTCACATGGACTTTTGTTGACAGTCTTGTCAAAGACGAGAGCGATTCTGAACCATGAAATAGAAATTTGAATTCTAGTAATATTCAAAAGAATAAATATTTTTTTTTGTCAAGACAAGAAAAATCAAATACAAAAGAATATGCTAATGTTTAATCTATGTTTGAGTATCATTTGTTGATTATGTAATGTTCATCATCTTATGGAATCTACTGCTCTTACAGTACAATGATTATAATTCAAAATGAAAGGTCTAATGACACATCATGATGTTAAAGCTTTTATCTTCATAATAAATATAATCAATCGATTCAATATGAATTCGAATGTAGTTCAGTGTTTCGAAGGAATTGCTGCTTGTCAATTGAGATATCGTTCGAACATATTTTAACCTTGAAAATCAATGTCTCAAATAATATAATCTCATTAAATACTCAATGAAAAAGAAATGAAATGGTCTACTAACACCTAGCGAGAACCATAACGATCATCAAACTCTATCTCAATAGAATGATTCATTGTCATAAACATGCATTACGTGTTTGATGCATCTCTTGAGATGATTATGTTAAAGACTTGTGAAAAAAAAAACATACTTTTCCAAAATAGAATGAACAAAGTCATACTTTTCTGATTAACAATAATAGCTATATCGTGCTTTACGTTTCATTTCCCCTCAGGAATTATACAAATAATTCTTTTGACTATTCTCAGTCATCGATACTTGCAATTATAATTTTGTATTTTCATGATTTTTTTTTAAACTTCATTCTTCTTTGATTTAAAGTTACTGTGAAAATTGAAAAAGAACAAAAGAAATCGTTGCCTATTGGAAAAGGAAATTTTCTATATTTTGAAAATTATTTCTTGAAAAACATCAAAAAAATAGGAAAACAAATCATTCATCAAATTGTACGTGTGTTTGGCTGTAAAATTCGAGACATGAGTACTCAATCACATATCAATCATTTATCATACAAAATAAATGCATCACAAAAAGCAATTTATCGTATTCAATCTGAAACTGATGAAGAACGTTCTAAATTTATAATACATACATTGCTCAAGTTTTTTAAAGATGGAATAAATGAAAATGTACGTGCAGTTCGTTCTCGATTTAGTAAAGTGGCTGTTTCACCATTTAATTTTTATCGTGATTCCTCAATAATTTTTTACGAAGATTTAAAAATCGATAATGATCAGTATTTATTAAAAAATCCAATAGCAGGACAAATATTTATTCATGTAAGTATGTCTAGAAAAAGAAAAATAATGAAACAACAAATATATGTAAGATTGTTTCTTCAAGGGTGATTTACATGCTGGAAATTTTAGTACCTATGTAGATAATAATGGTATTCTAAATTTTGATGCTAAGAATTTCGTTGAAAGTTACATTGGTCCATTTACATGGGATGTAAAACGTTTGTGTGCATCGATTTATTTATTGTGCTATGAAAAAGGATTTACTGATCGTAATATTCAACAAATTTTACATGTTGGTATTGAAGAATATGTAAAGCAAATCTATTTATTTTGTCGACAATCGAAAGATCATTTTGCATTAACATTAAAAACTACGACAGGAAAAATTAATCATTTATTAAATCAAACACGTATCATATCACATGTAGAACTTTTAAATAAGATCACGACCATTAAAAATTATGATCGAAAATTTATTCGTTCAAAATCTATTCTTACAGTTGATCATAGTTCCTATGAACAATTAATTAAATCATTTCAACAATATTTAGAAACAATACCCGATAATAAAAAATATTTTGATCGAACTTTCAATCATAAAGAATTCGCATATAATATCAAAGATATTGTTCAATGTTTATCATCTGATATTGGTTCAATGGAAAAGATTTACTATTTATTTTTGATTCAAGGACAAACCGAAGCATTAGAAAATGATATCATTTTGTATATGAAATCGGTGCAGAAATCTACTATTTCATATGTGGTGACCAATGAAAATTGTCAAAAGTATTTTCAACATGATGGATTAAGAACTGTCTTATGTTCATATGCTATGCAAGCATCAACCCCTCGATGGTTAGGCTACACAACGTTCAATTCAATATCATACATAATTGGTGAAATGACAGCGCACAACATAGATCTCGATTGGTCGGACATCAATGATTATGATGATGTGATAGATGTAGTGCAACATTTAGGACGAGCAATGGGTAAAATATTCTATGAATAGCATATTATGCTGTTAAAAATCTAATCGTTTACGAGGTTTCTGTTCTCTCTCTTTTTTTCTCCTGAAAGCAAAAGTCCATTGTGTAGCTGATTCTGATTGTATCAATACTCCGAAAGATATAGCATGCTTACCATTCTCCATCATTCCCCGAGATACAGAACAAACAATTCGGAATGCTATCGATAGACGAGATAATGAATTTATCCAAGATATGATCGAATTCGGAATGGTAATATTAATTATATTTGAATAATGATTTCATCATTACTCTTTAGATTTATGGTGCACAAGTTCGTCGTGACCATTATTTATTTTTCGAAGCATTAAGAAATAGACAAATTCCTGGTCTTTAATTTACATGCATACAAAAGTGAATAACTTCTTCGACTTCTATGTTTCACTGATGAATATTAAATAGAATATTATGTATACGTTTCTTTTTTTCTCACTTAGCTTTGAATAATCGAATCATTGCGCGCAATATGCTATCAATATTGAGTGTCGTAGACATCGAGGTACTCGTAGAGATACTTTTCATTTCTAATTCATGAACAAGCTATTTTGAGTTTCATTCCTATTTATGTATCAAATCAAGGGACAGATAAAAGGTGAGAAAAGAAAACGCCTGATGTCAACATATGTGAAGTCATTTCAAACTACATTTTGAATATTTTTCTTGTCTTTTTTTTTTCCTTTTTAATTTATAAATCTTAATAATATATTTTTCCAAATGGTTGAAGTAAGGCTGGTTCCGGCCCGGAAATTCAAGACTCCTCCGGTAGCCGGAATCATTGAGCATGGTCATTTCGAATGGATTTTTATAGAAAATATATAAGATGATCGTTTATGTGATTACGTTCTCATTAGTATAACAAGTAGCTATTCATCATGAAATGATATTCTCATTATTCAAATTTCTATTTCTACTCTTGTTTTTTTCTTCTTGAGTGAATAATGATTTGTTTAACCTCTCATTTATTTTCTTATTAATAAAAACTTTTAATTCTTTTGAACTAATCAACATATATGATTGAAATGTAAAATAAAAATGAAATTTAACTTATTTACATTTTTTTATTTTGATGATGTTCGTATTAAATTAATTATTCTATTTATATCTAATGGTTTTTTCAAACTTTATTGAGTCTATTCTCTCGTCTTCGTTTTTTCTTTTTTCTATTTATCATCATGTTAGTTCATTCAATTCTTCGGTTCAAATATAATATATAAATATATAACCATCATTTCTCATATTTTGCCATGTAACCATTCTTTTTTTTTCTCTCATGGGGAGAAAAAAAAGGAAGATGATGGCATTTTTTTTTCTTTTCCTTTTCACTTCATCAACATTGTTCATACCAAAAAAACTCATATCAAAATAATAGAAAATACGAGTCACTACTAGCTTTCATAATGTTTTCACCAACTGAGCCGATGTTTAATCGTTCAACAGATCAAGTCAGTGTGACAGTTGTACGTAAATCTGATGGACAATCAATGACATTTGTAATGAATGAAAAAACACGTATACATGATTTAAAACATGAATTAAAACGACGATTGAAACCACGAGTTGATCGAGGATGTCGGTTAATTTTTCGTGATAAAGTACTCAAAGGTAAACATTCACTTAAACATTATGGTATTAAAAAAGGCGTTAATGATCAAGCTATTGCAAGTATGTTCGAACATATCAATATACATTGCTTTTTTCTTTCAAAATCATATCATATTTCTACATGTATGTATAGTGGATGATACAAAAGATTGGAAATCATCATCATCATCATCGTCGTCATCTGATTCTGAACGTGAAAAATAATATTTTATTACGAAAACCTCGACAATTTATGCGAACTGAACTCCTGTATAACATGTCAATGATGATTTTCTTTTTCTTGATAGAATAAATTAATAAAAGATTTTCTCAAAACAAATTTAATATGAATTTACTTATAGAGATTAATTTTAATAGGAACACTTTATATGACATTTTGTGGACAATATATTACCAAACACGAAAGAGAAACAAAGAGTGAAGAGTTTATATAAGTATACAGAATACTCCAGCTTTTGGCGTAGGCAAAGTTTTCTTTTGTCTCTCTCAGGTGTAGTATGGCTGTTTTGAATACTTCAAAATGTTTCTTTTACTCTTTTTCTTACGCATGCCATTCATTGATTAATATCAATGCTACTCGTTTAGATAAGGTGCATTATAAATTCTAATTGATTTATCTATGCTCGCCTTGTTCTTTAACGCTTTACAGAACCAAGTGAAAGTATATTCATTGAACTGAATCAAATTGCCTTATTTCGGCAAGATCAGATGTTTCAACTAATCAATGATTTCCGTACTTATTTCAAAAAAAAAATCCTAATAATTGCCGTTGGACCCAGTTGTTCGCATAATATTAACTGTTGTTATGTTAATTTCTCTTGCTCTCACTCCTCCTTCCATCTCTTTTCGTTTCGATCCGATGGCATGAAAATCAATAAGAATTCAATCTACATGACTTCTATTTCCTTGATGAGTGTGCATATATTGACTTTCATGATAGATAGATATTTTTCTTTCTTCGCATCGTATGTGCACTTGATTACTTACAAAGTTCTAAAGATAATCTATTTATTCAGTTAACTTATAATTGAAATATGCATCACTAATGAACATGTTTAGATGAAGTCATGCATCGCAGCTGGAACTCTTGTCGTATTCATTTCTTTTGATTACGATTAATAGAAAATTGTTAAGTTTCTGACATAGATAACCTCAATTCATATAGAATGAATAGATTCGAAAATGGTAAAAAGTATCTTGACACATGTTTTTCTATCTCGTAGTCATAATAAAATTTACTCGTGCAGTAATTAAATATGAGTTTCAGTATGCTCGTAGATTTTTACGAGTAAGTGTGTTCAAGGCTAAAAATGAATTTCTAATAAGGAAATGGTTTTCAACCGATCGAATGCTATTTTACAAAAGAAAAACTATTACTATCTAAATCATCAAGCATGTTCATTTAAATATATACATAGAAAATCATCTAGTTTGACATGTATATTTTGTCACAATCATCATAAGATCTTTTGGTAAATAAACTAGTATGTCGAATCGTTATTTTATAGAATAATCTTGAATTCAAATACATAAAAAAGTTACCGATGTATATTATCAATCAGGTTTTGTATTTGTTCAACAAACAAAATGATTCAATATAGAGAATGTTATTGATTTCTAGCCAGTGTGTGCAAAGGTTCAACTTTAATGATAAATGAACCAAAAAAAGAATACGAGACGAAACGTTTTCTAATCAAGAAAAAAATCTCTATATGAAGATCACAAGACATGTTTTTTTTCTTCAAATAACTTCAATCGCATATTGTCACTAGATAAATGACATGAAAGAGAAAATCTATTATTACATATTTACTATGTCAATATCGTCATATAAAAATATTACTATAATTTAGGCAAGGTATAAATCAATCAATCTCATAGAATCATATTAGATTGTGTAAATCATAGGAAATCAAGTATGAAAATTATCTTATCGATTAATCATTTTATTAGATAACAATTCTTTTGACATACATATTTTATTATACAAAAACAAAATAAACAACATTTTATGTTACTATGAAGCATTGATTTTATAGGCATATATCCAATGGTAATCAAATAACTCTTCTATATTCATTGATGAAATTTAATATTTCAATGTCATAAGAAAAGAAAAAGTTAAAAAAATATTTAGCTCGAAAAATTTTCTTATCAATTTTGTCATAAAAATGTATGGATTAGTTATAAATTTTCTACAAAGTACTTTTTTCAAGAAGTTTCAATTAAAATTCTGAATTTTAAATCATAGTTCATTTTCACTTGTAAAAATACCAAGAACAAAGAAAAAAAACAATTCATTCAACAACTGACATAACGAACAATAACATAATGTGCTATAACTATCAATCTTTGAGTTCTCGTTATTTAGCTATGGTTGTAAATTCTATTCTTATTAACGATAGGAAATTTTATGGCATGTCGATAAACGAGAAAAATTTTAATATCTATGAATAGCTATTTATTCGAATACATTTGTGTCATATAAGTTTTCATGAGTTTCAAATGACATAGCCAAAGTTTGGATCTTTTAGAGATTTACTATGAAGAAGATGAAAGAAAAAATGTTGATTATGTAATGTGTCGAAAATTCTGACATGTTGTCATTGACCAATATTGATTTTGTTTTCTATCATATAATAGAACGAGAAAAAAATAAAGAAAACTCGAAGTTTTGTAAATGAGTACAAATACTAAACAGCGACCTATTTCAAGTTCTACGAATAGAGTATTCAAAAACGCATCGACAATCTTATGAACGACACCAACATTGAGCGATTGTTGAATAATCATAATGACTTGTCGTGAAAAAAACATAAACCTTATATTAATCACATACATGTGAACCTATTGAAAATCATTCATTTTTTAAATAGTTATTTGCCATTATCAATAAACGTATTTGTCCTTTTTTCTGCAATAAAATAAATATTTTATATTTTTTAGTCATTTTATTACATGCAATCTATATTATAATAACATCGAATTTGTCAATGTACAGAAAGAGATATGCAATAGGTCAACGTCATAGTCGTAGGATATGAATAATGATTTTCGATAAATCATACAGATTAACATTTAAAATTATACAAATTTTCTATGCTAAATTGAAATTAAAACTAGTTCTTCGAATATTCATGAAGTAAATTAATACTTAAGATTTAAAATTACTTATTTCCACTGTCTCCCCTAGTAATTCGTTCAAACCATCGATTCTTTTCATAATGTTCATTTAGTTTATTACAGAATCTATATGATGAATCAATTAAAGTATCTACCTTGCAAAGTTTCTTTCTTTGTACGCAACGCCTATGATGATCACGTCACGTATTTACAGTAAGGAACCATCCAAAATAACTTAACTATTATATATCGACTTCCATTGTTGTCTACCGGTCACAGTCGACATCTATGATAACATGCCCGAAGAATAAATTATGACTGGTTGCAATGATTTCCAATCGAGTCGAAATAAAAACGGAGAAGAAACTTGTAGTTCGTCCTTCCGTCTTATTCAATGACGATCTCATAAAACAGTACAATAATCATTTTTTACAAAACTATTTCTTCCATTGTCAAATGTCTCTTTTAACTCGGCCAAGTGTAGTTTTTGCTATTGTATTCGGATGTTTCGCAATCTTAGTACCACGAGTCTTTTTACCACTATTTCGATCCAAACCAGCTCCATCACAAAATTTCGATGATCGTAAATGACTTTGTTCTCCCGTAAATTACTATAGTAGAATAACATTGTTTTTACTTCGGTAGGTTTTCGACGACCAACTCCGATCGTATCTCGTGCTGAACATGGCGATCATATTGAACATATTCCTGTTTGTTCTGTTTAATACTACTAGGAAAAATTTATGTTAAATTACTATTTTATAATTTAGGGTAGTCCGCCTCATATGCGTGGTGCACATCCGAGTATGAGAATGCATCATCCAGGAGCGAACGGTCAACAAGCAACAACATCTGAGCAAGGTGGCAGTTCAAAATCAATTGTTACACTTGCTTTACCAATGTATACAGTTGGTATTGGTGTTTTTTTTATTTATACATGTTGCAAAGTATGTTAAACAATATTATGAATTTCTAAGGTTTCAATCTATTCATGTATCTGTTTAGTATTGGTCGAAAAAAGAATTATGTGAAAATAAACGTAAAAATCGTTATTTAAATGATCAACTTCGATGGAATAGTGAAAAACGAAAACATCAACATGAACTACTTGATAAAGATAGTGAAGGAGAAGATAATAAAGATGATTTATACGATGGTAAAAATATATATCAACAAATCTTGTTTTGTTTTGTTTTTTTCTCGATTTAGAAAAGTAAAATATCTATTTATAGGATTGGATCCGGATTATATTGAATATTTAAAAACAAAAAAACAAAAAGCATTAGAAGCTGAAAAAGCTATGACAGACGAACAAAGACAAAGTATTGTGTTATCTATGTGAATAATTTCTTTTTTATTAACTAAAACTTAAATATGAATAGTGCATTATGCTTTGGAAGAAATGAAAAAATCTTTATCATTCATCAGTTCAAAATTGGTCACGAAAGAAAATCGCGATTGTTTAAGTAAGTAATGGTAAAAGAATAACCTTCATCATCAGATATACTTCAGATTTAAATTTATTGAAAAATAACAACCGAAAAGAATTCGAAATAAATGTGAAAACTTCGGACTTAAGTCCGAGAGTTATGTGTACTTCAAAAAGTGAATGAGACAAATCCGCCATTCTAGAATGTGTGCACGCATGAAGAATCCTGGGAAACCCCAAAACTAGTGGTCATCTGAGACATCTCAGCATTTGGTTTCTGGATGCAGTTTTTGTGGATTTTCAGACCTTTTTTTCAGCCAACGTTTTGTTAGAAAGCTACGATTTGGTTCAAAACTAATATCAGATTCGGAATCAGCGTTAAAAATTCAGTCGATTTATATACGTTGTGGATAATTCTGAGAAACAAATGCTTTTTTTGAAAAAATCCCTGTACTCTATCTCAGGGATTGTTCGGTGAAAAATAACAATTTTTTCGGTAACTCAATCATTTCTTGGCCGATCCTTCTGATCTTCGAATTCGACCGAGATATTCATCAGACAATGCTGTGCACAAAATTTCAGCTCAATCAAATGTATTTGTAAAGATTTATCGTGTAAACAGCTGGACACACTGAGCGATTCTAGAGTTTACTCACTTTTTGAGTAAACAAAAAAAAAGACATCGTTCTAAATTCAATTGATCATATAGATTATTTTAATTGAGTCTACGAACGAACTCACCATGATCTAGTTTGGATGAATAGTGATCGTATTATGTAATAGGTCGCAAAGGTTATATGATAATTTTTCTTCTTCCATGAAAAGAGCTCGGCGTCTTTACACTCTAAGACCTTTCATAGAATTATTAGCATGTCGAGAGCGTAGAATGGTATCGTTTCTATGTTTTGTTTTGAGAACTTGATAATGTCGATATACAACTGATTTTTTTTCTTCTCATTCAATTCTATTCATAACCATGTGTATTAATTGATTTAAATATTGCGTCGCTTAGCTTCGTATCTTGTTTTGAACTATTCAATAAGCTAACAACTGATCTTTACCATTTTCTTTTGTGATAAATAGATAATAATGAAATTGTTCAATTACAAGAACGTCTTGCATCAACAGAAGCTCAAATGTGTAAAATTTTAAGTGCACTTGATTTAGCGTCGGAGAAAGTAAATACGATAACAAAAATTACAAAACAAATTCCAAAGGTTCAAATGATTGAAATAGACTAAAGAATTAAAATAATATTTATCTATTTCAATTTTTAGACGGATGATGAATGTGGTTCTGAATCAAAATCATCCAGTGAAGATGAAAGTAATCATAATCAACAAGATCAAAGTTTACCATCGTCCGATGATGAAAAACAACCTAATGAAGAAGATATCAACGAATAGAATATATACACTATTGAACGGATAAATATTTTATCTATTGTAAAAGAACGATAATACTAAGAAAAATCTTCTCTTTTTTTTCTCGCTTTTTTCCGTAATTTAAATACTTGTCTAGTCGTTGGTACATTTGTATCTTTATAATAACAGTATTCGAATCTCGTTTAAAAACAAAAATCTATTTCACAAAATATTTATTTCAATTTTAGATTGAAAAAAAAACAACAAGAATTATGGTGGATCTATATCAAAACGTTCGTATTCCAACTGCTACTGACAATGTATATAAAGATGAATGTCTGTATTCATTTGATAATCCAGAATCTGACAATGGACTTTTCATTTGTATGTCAACATTCCATGGAGTTGGAAAAGATCATGTTGCAAGACATTGTAGATTAAATCCAAATAAAAATGTCTTCTTACATATATCACGAAGACGAAAGCCCATACCAGTCGATCCAAACATAGAACCAGTTAAAGTAACGAAATTAGCTATTGGTATCGAAGGTGGTTTCGATGCTGATGGATCAAAACGATTTACATTTGAAGAAAAATATGCAATCTATGTACATCCAAATTTAATTATTCCATATCCAGATGAAGCTAATCAATTGCCTGAACATGTAAGAAAATCAGCCGACGGTATTATTGCTGCTGAATCTGCATTTTTCAAAGAAGAACGTGCATCATTGAATGCAACATGGAATGGAGAAATTCGACAAGTAAGTAAACATGCTCAAACGTTAGAACAAATCGATAATGGTCGAAAAATTCTACCGAATGGTTGGAAATGTGAACATTGTGATTTAAAAGAAAATTTATGGTTAAATCTAACTGATGGTTCAATTTTATGTGGAAGAAAATTCTATGATGGTACAGGTGGAAATAATCATGCAGTTGATTATTATTATAAAACAAAATATCCGTTAGCTGTTAAACTTGGTTCGTTGAGTTATATTTCTGAGTTGATAGTCAAATTTATTTTCAATCACATTTTCAGGAACAATTACTAGTAAAGGTGCAGATGTTTTCTCCTACGATGAAGATGATATGGTTGAAGATCCGAATCTTGCTATTCATTTATCACATTGGGGAATAAATATGATGATAATGGAAAAGACTGATCGATCAATGGCCGATTTAGAAATTGAAATAAATCAGAAGTATGGCGAAGCATCTATGATAGAAGAAGCCAATTCAAAATTACAACCACTTCATGGACCAGGTAGATTATTAACATAAACCGAAGTTAACTAAATAATAAATGTGAAAACTTCGGACTTATGTCCGAGAGTTATGTGTACTTCAAAAAGTAAATGAGACAAATCAGTCATTCTAGAATGTGTGCACGGAAGAAGTATCTTGGTAAACCTTTTTGGGAAACTCCAAAACTTCTGATCATCTCAGACATATCTAGGTAATTTAGTTTCTGGATGCAGTTTTTGTTTATTTTGAGACCTTTTTTTGGCGATGTTCTTTTAGAAAGCTCGATTTCGTTCAAAACTAATATCAGATTCGGAATCAGCGTTAAAAACTGAGTCACTTTACATAAGTTGTGGATAATTCTGAGAAAAAAGTTTTTTTTGAAAAAATCCCTGTACCCCACCTCAGGGATTGCTTGGTGACAAATGACAATTTTTTCGATAACTTAGCCATTTCTTGCCGGATCCTTCTCATCTTCGAACTCGACTGAAACATTCATCAGACAATTCTGTGCACAAAATTTCAACTCAATCGAATGTAATTGTGAAGAGTTATCGAATAAACGGACGGCTGGCCGGACGGACACACTGACCGATTTTAGTAGTGTACTCACTTTTTGAATACACAAAAACGAACATGATTAATGTTTTTTTCATTAATAAAGATTCATACGAACTGAATTTAGAAAGATGTTATTATAAAAGCTTGAATAAATCTATGTTGACCTTATCCAAGGCTTAGATATATTTTGTATTTGCCGAATGTGACACTGAGTTACGGATTTTTTTTAACGAGCTTTCGAGTCATTATACGACTTAACATTTCCTGAGAATTTAGTGAAATTTTAAAATTCTATCAGACTATATATTTTTTGTTAGACTTAATCTTTCACATGATGATTTTTTTTGCAATGAAATTTTAGTTGTCTAAGCATCGAAATATTTTATTCGTTACTATATACTACTACTACTATAGAGCGTTGAATCATCGAATTTCAGTCTATTTTTCATTGCTGTAACGAAAAGTGCTAGATGACTCGAAATTGAGAAATTAAAATTCGACGTTCTCCTCGAATACAAACTGATTTTATTTCATACTTTGTTCAAACGTAACTCCCATGGGTCTCTTCACTCTGAGATCACTGTCTCGACAATCAGATTAATTTTCCATGACGTATTCTCCTTGCAGCTAAATATCACAGTGCAAAACTTTTTCTTGACGCCTGTTAAAACTTCACTAAGTTCTTAGGAAATCTTGGGGGTGCATCAGATTACTATCTAGTGGTATAAAAATAGATAACTTCTCAAGTTCAGCCGAAGTACAATATAACGAACAAAACTAAGTAAATCATGCTGTAGTCTAGACTTGCGAGAAATTAGAAATAAAAAATGTCAATGGGATAAGATTCTGCTAGTAATCATTTCTTTTTCTTTTGATAAGTCAATCTATAAAGATTATTATCTAAATATTAATTCTATTTAAGGATATACTGGCATGCGAAATTTAGGAAATTCATGTTATATGAATTCTGTCATGCAAGTTCTATTTACAATAAAAGATTTTCAAGAAAAATACTATAAACAAGCTGAATTTTACTTTGATCATTCAAAAGATCCAGTCAATGATTTTAATGTACAAACAGCTAAACTAGCCTTCGGTTTATTATCTGGTCTTTATTCACAAGAAGTGCTTGATGATACTAATGGATCATTTAAACCACCATGCATTATTCGACCACAAATGTTTCGTTCATTAATTGGTCATGGTCATGCAGAATTTAGTACTAAACAACAACAAGATGCAGCTGAATATTTAGAATATTTCCTTGAGCAAGTACATAAACACTGTTTAATTGATACGGCACCTGATGGACCGCACGATCCAAGTACGTGCTTTACATTTCAACTTGAAGAACGACTCTATTGTCCTGAAACGAATCAAGTTCGATATTTGAAACGAAATGACACTATGTTTCGGATGAACATTCCAATGGATATGGCCAAAAATATGCATGAAGTTCTTCAGTATAATACAACTAAAGAAGACATGGAAAAACGAGGACAGAAAACTAATGATTTACCAATCGTACGTCCCATCGTTCCACTTATACAAACCATTGCACGGTGGGCTGAACCTGATATTATCGAAGATTTTACAATCAATCGAAATCAACCCAAAGTAACCATTCGAAAGACACAACGATTTTTAACATTTCCAGATTATCTTCTTATTCAATTGAAAAAATATACATTTAACAGTGATTGGACACCGCGAAAGATCGATGTATCAATGGACGTGCCCGATGAAATCGATATTAGTTCATTGCGTGCAACTGGTCTACAACATGGAGAATCACTCATGTCAGAAGGTAAAATTTCTTTTTTTTTCTTTTCATCGAAACTATGTGCAACTATTAAGATGACAACGAAAAAGTTACGGAAACTTCTAAGAAACAAATTAATGAAGTTCTTCTAGAACAACTTGTTAGCATGGGTTTTTCAATTGAAGGTTGCAAGAAAGCATTAATCAAAACGGGAAATAATAATATCGAAGCAGCTATGAATTGGGTATTCGAACATTCATCTGATCCTGATTTTGATGTACCGTATCAAGAACAAGGCAAATCATCAGTAACAACTGTAAGTTAACAAAGTCTAAGAGGAAACTAAACATGATTCCTATATTCATTATAGGTAGATGAAGATAACATTGGCATACTTGTATCCATGGGTTTTACTCGAGCACATGCAACTCGTGCATTATCAACGACAAATAACAATGTTGAAGCAGCTGTCGATTGGGCATTTAATCATCCTGAAGATAATTCACTAGTTGAATCATTACCTGAACCAAATGTGCCTTCGGCAACAGCTCATTTTCGTGATGGCTTCGGTAAATACCGTCTTGTTGCGTTTATATCACACATAGGTAATAATCCATCGTGTGGTCATTATGTTGCACATATTCATAAAGATGGTCGATGGGCTATATTCAATGATGAGACTGTAGCACTATCTGAACATCCGCCAAAAGATTTAGCTTATCTTTATTTATATAAACGAGCGGCATCATAACAATTCTCTTCTTCTCAATAAACTAGAACAAGTATTATTTTTTTTATTTTCTAAATTTTTATTCTTATATATTAATTTTTTTATAATTCAGTAAATATCGACCGTCTGTCTGTCAAAATATGTTTTTAGCACTACTATGATAATCGTGAAATAAAACATCGTTCTCTTGTTTGCTTCCTTTTATTTTTTATAGATGTACATTGTTTTTAAATTATTCTAATCAAGAAAAAAACAACAGTTCAACAACAATCATGTCGACCAGTAATGAAATGCAAATTCGTCGTACAGCGACAACTTCTCGTTCAACAGCATCGTCAAAATCATCGACATCATCGTCAACATCTTCGCCAAAGGAGAATAATACTCGAAATGTTGAACCTATTCTATATAGTGAAGTAGCTGTTCGTTTGAATGAAAATAGTCTCGAACAATGTCGAACATCTGTCAGCGCTTTATCCGGTTGTGTAGCTGGCATACTTGGTTTAACATCTTATAAAGGATTTATTTTCTATGCTTTTTCAATGTTTTTTCTTTCGTTTCTCATCTATTTGTATATTAGAAAAGAACATCGTAAATTTTTCACAAGTTTAAATCATGTATTTATTAATGGATTCTTTAATGGTTTACTTACATATGTTCTTTTTTGGACATTTCTCTATGGAATGGTTCATGTCTATTAAGAATTTAACTCATCATAGAAATGAAATGCAATATTATACAATGTTTGTGTATATTGTTTTCTTTTTTTTTTTTTAATATTATTGTTGTTTTATTTAACAAACAAAAAGAAGAGAATAAACTTAGAGATGCATCACGAATCATAATGGGATATTTACTTGTTATAGATGGTAGTAGTGTTTCAATAAATAAAGAACTAATTATCATCGTGTATTATTGCATGAAATTTGTCATTAATCTCATCCGTAGGTATGAAAATGTAGTAGCAGTTTCTTTAGAATTATTTATTCAATCGTAGATATGTATAGTCGAATAGAAGTTTTTTCCCGACACGACAAAAGTTATTTTTACTAACAGTAAAACTATTGAGTTGTATTTTGAAAACATGTCCATGAGTCACAATAAAAACAATACATGTCGATATAATTAGACGCACCCTGGTGATTAAGAAAAAGCATAGAAAAAAGAAAAACTTTCTTTTCTATTTTGAATAAACACGATTGATCTATCTTCTTCTTCAAGGTATCTGTTTATCATAATTCAATAAATACGAGGAATAAGTATGCTTGCATATCAGAGAACTTACGGCTTGCAGAAGTGTTTTATATGTATGTATAAGGATTGCATGGATGCATTAGTAAAAGTGTTTAGTTATTTGCATGTCATGTTTTCATAGCCTTGACGACACTATGAAAGAAAAATGGAGTATGCCAAATGATGTGAGGAATAGGAAAGTGCTGGACCACATGTTTTGAGTTCCGGTCGTTACCATTTTCTCTAATTTCTGACCCCAATTTTGAGAAAAACGATCTGAAAAGAGGGTTGAAATGTTTAGGGCAGACATTATCAATATACGATAAGAACTGTTAGTTAATGGTAGTATCATTATTATAGACGAACTTCTTGTTTATTGCAGTTTTAGACGCATAAGATAAATTATTGTGAGCTATTTTTTAGCAAGATAAATCAAAGGAAACAATTTTCAAGTAATTATTAACAATAGAGTTACACCGTGTATCACATTTGAACTCTCGGGCCACTGCGGTAACAGCTATTTTTTTTTTGTAATGCAAGTCACTTTTTTGCAAGATTCAGCTCAAAGTTTTCAGATTGCTTTTTCATAAAAGAAGGCACCGGGACGATTTTGCAGCTACCTCCTAGTGAGGAATAAAGATTCGAACGTTAAAACAAAAAAAGAAATTATCAAGGTTGAAAAAATTGTGAAAATTCTTTTAAAGACAATAGCACGATTTTCATTGATCATCAATTAATTGAGCTGAATTTTCGTTCCACATTCATAACATGTCGTGAATATTTCATATTGTTTTCTAATCTCGAATACAGAATTGTATTCAGATGATCAATGTTATCGATTAGTTATTTGTGTTGGTCTATGAAATCTTCGATATAGTCATTGTACTAAACCAATACTTCCAGATATACATGACACATGGTACTGATTTCATTGATAAATAAAACTATTAACCAGCAGATGTTTATCTTTACATTAGACAAGTTTAGTATAATTTTCATGTGATAATATTTTCACAAGATTAATATATAAATACAGATATGAGAACAATTTTTAGAAACACTTGAATTAATGTCACATTCTTTTTTTGTGTCTCTTGTTAGTTCATAGGAGACGATCTATGCATTATGATCACTCATTTTTAAATTTCGATCGTAGAGATTTTCATCCTATGCATTGAGATATGTTGTTATTTTTACTCATATAAATATGGATTCGATGCCGAACAGATGACAATCATTGTTTAATTAATACGCATGCAAGAAATGAGAGAAATGTTTTCCAGGTCGATAAAAATGGGATATTATTTAAAGCTTGTATTACGTTAATAAACGATGAAAAACGACTATTCTACGATTGTTGAATGTTCATATTTGCTCGTAATACTTAATATAGTAATGCAAATATTTAACGTAAACACGTATATCATTCAATTTGGATTGTTCTATTGAAGTAGAAATGAAAGCTTGTGGTAATTCTATTCTCGTGAGCTAATCCATTATCCAAGTCAGAAAATTTTACTAATGATGAGAGCAGACATGACACTTTTTCCAATTGAACAGAACATTTCATGACCTTGAGAAGAGCTATACATATTTTTCTAAACTGTCATTAGATTATGATTGAACATTTACTTCAACGTATCTTGTTTTTATCTTCACAAATAAACAATCTCAAAGTCTTGTATCCTATTCATTTGATGGTAAGAAGAATGCAATCATTGCAAATGACGGAAATGAACATAATGCAATTATTGTTATTTTCATAAATGTTACTTTTATATTTCATGTTTAAATAATGATTTAGTTCGAATTGACAAAAAAATAAATGCGGAAACTTCGGACTTATGTCCGAGAGTTATGTGTACTTCAAAAAGTGAATGAGACAAATCAGTCATCCTAGAATGTGTGCATGGATGAAGTATCTTGGTAAACCTTTTTGGGAAACTCCAAAACTACTGATCATCTCAGACATATCTAGGTAATTTCGTTTCTAGAAGCAGTTTTTGTGCATTTTGAGACCTTTTTGCAGCCAATATTTTGTTAGAAAGCTCGATTTGGTTCAAAACTAATATCAGATTCGGAATCAGCGTTAAAAACTGAGTCGATTTATATACGTTGTGGATAATTCTGAGAAAAAAGTTTTTTTTGAAAAAATCCCTGTACCCCACCTCAGGGATTGCTTGGTGAAAAATGACAATTTTTTCGATAACTCAGCCATTTCTCGACGGATCCTTCTCATCTTCGAACTTGACCTAGATATTGATGAGACAATTCTGTGCACAAAATTTCAACTCAATCGAATGTAATTGTGAAGAGTTATCGAATAAACGGACGGACGGCCGGACACACTGACCGATTTTAGTAGTGTACTCACTTTTTGAGTACACAAAAAAGGAATATTTATATGATGGAGTTTTACTTTTCATATTGATTTTCATCAATCACTGAAGAGCTATGCGAGAATTCAGAGCAAACTTTTATACGTTGAAATTTATTATAGGATACTATCTTAGTGAATGTTATTGATAATTTGAACAGACAACTATTAAAATAGGATGACAAAACCGATGAATGTGATAAAAATGATGCTGTAATCTTCGTATTTCTCACTGTTTTATAAACGTCATCAAAATCGACGAGCAAAACTAAATGATAGTCACGTGTAGATACTCATGACATGACAGCAGATAATTATGTGCATTAGCGAAAATTCTACTGCAAACCTAAAGATGTCAAATAAATCGATGGAAAACACATGATCGATAATCGATTGACAAGAAAGAAACCAGAGACAAGAGAAGTGCATTGATGCAATTGTATAAACAAATAAAACTCCATATGACTCGTTTTTTAGAAGAAAATACGGAAAAAAAAACCAAAACAATCAGCAAAGAAAAGTTATTTAGATCATTCCTAACATATCCTATACTATTCAACATATAAGAGAAGAGAAAATTTCATTGGAAAATTGAAATCATCGATATAAATCATATCGAGTAGTGACTTACAATATTGCCGCGCGGTCATCATTTTCTACATTGACCGAACATTATCCATCGTTCCAAAAGACTACATTTCAGTGAAAGAATGTCGGCATGTTGTGTTTCTTTCACAAAATGTCATTAAAAGAAAATCACAGTTTAACTATTGTTGTTGAGCGTGCATTCGACAAATTGAAAATATGTTTAAAGCGTTGTAACAGAAATTCTTCCAGTAAATTACTTTCTCTTATATAGAAATAATTCTTTCATCCGCAAACGGAAATAAATAATAAGTTTATTTAAGAAAATATCTTGTCCGACCTACGATTAGCTTTAGTCTATTGAAGTCTAGGAACAATATCCTTTTTGAGAGATTTGACAGTAAAATCTATCAGCATTATTCATTTTATTTTTCAAAATAATCAATATTAATTGTATCGGTTACAACAAAATCTCTGAATTACCAGCAGCTATAATCGCATCGAAGTGTTTGATTGTCATTATGAAGAAAAAACAAAACGTAACGAACCAATGTCAAGAATATGACATTCTTTATTCGTCGTCAAAACATCAGGCCTATTTAATCAGATAAACAAATAGAACTAAAAAAAAAAGAACATGATGCCTAAACAGAATAATGAAGACGGAACGAATTATCTTAGAGACATGAGTTTGCACATACTGTAGAAAGAAGAAAAAAAACTAAAACCTCCTCGGAAAAACAGTATGGATGTGCAATTACTAGAGAAATTAGCTGAGAGAATCATCAACAGCTGATACCATGTCGACTTCGTTAGAAAAACATTATGCTTTATGTCACCATACAAAGAGATCATTGAAGACAAAAATAAACAATCTAATTACCGATGCGTAATGCTGTAGATATAATCGGTTGTCGAACATTTCAAATTATACGAAAGAAAAACTTTTTTTTTAGTTTTTAACACACATTGAAATAAGACATATGTCGATTGATTATTTTCTTCGGAATTCTATTATTCAATGAATTAGATTTACAATCAATCATCGAATTATTTTAAGACAAAATATGCGCTCTGTTCCAACGACACTTGTCAAAATAATTTGAACTACTTGAGTTAAACTCAATGTTGAATATAACTATTCATGAAAATTTTTCAAAGATTTGATTCCATGACATAATTTATCCTTGCATTATAAATATAAATACTGAATGAAACAATCATCAATTATAATATTTGTTTACAATCTACTTGATTGTTTCTTTTTTTTTTGTAATCATATCGTCAATGACATCGAAGAATTTCATTTAACGACGATGAATTCTTTATCTATTTAAAAAAATAAGTATAAGTATGCCTTATTGTCTAGACAAATTATCCTTGTTTTCAATTGGAAAACGATGATCATTATTAATTATAAGATACCATCAGAATGTTTTATAAAAAGAAAAAACTCTTCATTTATAATTCCTCTACAAGGATGTCTATGATAATGTGATATATATATACATTATCATGTGACAAGTTAATGGAGACTTTTACTTCCAATTACATTATCAACAATTTAAAAAACTGTTCTATCAAAAAATCAAAAATCTTCAATAAAAAGAAGACGTGTTTCATTTTTTTCTCTGCTACCTATATTGACAGAAAGGAAGTGCATATGATTGTTTCTTTTCTTAATATCAATATTGCATTTGTAATTCAAACTAATTTTTCGTTGAAAAACGTATATCATAACCCGGTGACAAACAATGTCATTTTTGATTCATCGATGAAAATAATGTGCAACATATGAGCATGAGTTTTTGACAATTTTTTTTTCTATTCAAATTGAGTAGAAATTCATTGATGAATCATTGTTGTAGTGATGAAAAATATTTCCATTATAATAGAAACGAGAGTGCATCTGTTTTCTCTTTTTTAAAGAACAAGAAAAAAAAAAAGAGCAGAAAATTGGAAGTGAAAAAAGAAATGCCTTTGGTTGAAAATTCTGTTGTTAGGTAGGCATATGGTATGAGTAAGTAAAAACAAACGTTGAGAAATTTTTTTTCTTCTTCAGACTTCAGTTGTTTGTCGCATTTAGAATGAACTGTGAAATTTTTGTTGTACTCGAAACAGTGATATTATGAAGACGAGAGAGGTATTCTAACTGAAAAAAGCAAAAAACTCTTGAACTATGTGTTCTCTAATTTATCTACCAAGTATGAATTATTAACGCAATCAGAGTTTGTCAACGTATAGCTTCTATTTTGATAATATTCTCGGAAATTGTTGTTGAATAAATAATATTAGATTATAGATAAGCTAGTTCTATAATTATATAAAATGGTTACACTGAGTTCAGATGCTCTCATTGCAATAATTGTTATTGCCGTAGTTGTCGTTGTTATTATACTAATAATCGTGGTAAGCAAACGACTCGAATGATTTTGATTTTACTATACTCAATCGTGATTATATTTTTTATGTATTAAGATTTGTTGCCTATGTCGACAGTGTGAACAATGTGCCAAATTATCACGACGAAAAGCATATGCACGAGAAGAAGAAGCACACGGACAACAGATGGCTGAGAGACAACGTCAGTTTGATCAAGCTGAAACTGAACGTCAAGCCATACGCGATCAGATGCGTGCAAAATATAATTTGAATGATGGTAAAACTAACGCAGCTGTTATCCCATAACATCTCTGATTTTTGTACATTTGTTCATGATGATCTGACAATAAGAATCATAATGATGATCATGATGGTTGTAGTGTGTGTTTTTATTGTGAAAAATAATTAATTGAATCAATGTTTCGTAAATGTCGATATTGTTTGAAAATCGGATTGTTTATATTCATAATAAACAGAAAATGAATACGTATTCATTTCGTATAATGTGTATATTTCTTTGAATATATATATATATATATATATATTCATTCATGTAACCATGTATGTATATGTTCACGCCATATCATTGCGTATTAAAATCTACTTTTTTTTTTACTGTTGCTACTGATTTATTAACACAGTGGGTGAATGAAAACAAAATGAGGTCAAGTTCTGAATAGAAGAGCCTTGCAACTGATGGATAAAAGAACACGATCGAAACATAATATTGTACTTCATTTGACATTCATACGCATGTTAACAGAATATCTTGAAAATCATTCGAGTAAGATTATTATCATCTGGCTCTTCTCGAGGTTTTTTTTTCGCTTCTTCTTCTTCTACTTCTGCTTCTTAGAATTAACACATGTGTCCATTTTCTATGATACATAACAAGTGATATATTGGTTGTTGGAGAAATACTAGCGATTAATGGACTCGATTTCCTGATTGTTTATTCTAGACAGACGAGAAGATGAATGCATATTTGTTCTTTTCTTACGAAATAAGAGATTTGAGCGACGAGAATGATGATTGAACAACAATAATTCTCAGTTATTCTCAGTCTCATTACTGACAGATGAGTTACAAAAGGACTCATACCAAAGTGCAAGAATGTGTTGCCGGACATCCGATCTAAATTTATCGTAATGAAAGAAAAGAAAGAATGGGTTAAGATAAACCTATTATTTATTGGCCGTACGAAGTGAGAGAAGAAAAGAAAGAGAACAAATAATAGATTGTCCCTTGATTGAATCAAGCGGCTAAAGTACGGATGATGTGTTACTAGTGTCTAATGTCGATTTTTCTTCGCTTTCTCATTTTCCCTTTTCTTTTCCCCTTCTATTACTGTTTCTTTTTCTTTTGTATATACTTAGAATAACGTGCACAATCTAAATTTCTCATCCTAGTCGAAATAAAAAAGAACCCCATGCATTGTCAAGAATATATACACACCCATAAAGAAGCAATTCATCATGTCAATTTTTTTTTCTATGTGTGACCTCAAATGATATAAACTATAGTTTCATGTCATTCATATAGATTAATAGACGACAATCAGTAAGTTCTTTCTTCTTCTATTTAACAAATGTACTCAATTGTGTAATCAGACAGTACCAGGTGGCGACTGTTGTACTAGCTATCTAGCTTGCTTCTCTATTAATTATAATAGACGGATATGAACTCAATATATATATATATATATATATACATTGTCGTTAGATTAACAGCTGTGATCTTCCGCACTTACCGAGATAAATCAATTAGAGTAAGAAAGTTCATATAAATAGTAGTGAAGTTTTTCTTCTCGATCAGATAACTTTTCTAGAAAGAATGTTGCTTGATGATAAAATGTACGCACGTACGTACATCTAATATCTAGTTATATAGAAGACAGTAAGATATATATATATATAAATATTTGAAAAGAAACATGTTGAAGATCGTTCATCTATATGTATACATATGTACATATGGGAACTCTTTGCCTTTTGTCCTTCGGGTAAGATATTATAAACAAATGTAAATCATATATATGAATATGATTTATCTTTCATGCGAAAATATACGTTTAATAGTAATAGTTAATGTTGGTGACACGAGTAAAAGTATAAAAAAAGAACGAGAAGAACAACGTTTGAGTAATGTATTGAGCACACGATCGAAGTTGCAATGAAGGTATTGTTCATGATTGATTATTTTACTTAAAGTATTTAGTCTTGTATTTCTACGAAAGCAATCAAGTGTTTATATGATTAGCAAAGTGTATATAACTAGATAAATAGGAAAAGCATGTTTTTTTTCTTCTCTCTTTAAGTATATCTATCTTTCTCATTCTTTAATTCCCTCCCTTTTATTCTATGTGTGTAGTGAAGCATTTCAAGGTTTACATGTGTCAAAATAACCATTTGAGAAAACATCTGCAGGCTCATCATTAATTCTCATCATCTTTCGGTTTGCCTTTCTCATCTTCCATCGTTATTCGTCATCGAAAGAAGACTCAATGTCAGAATGAAAAGCCTTGTATATCCATCTTTGCTTTCTCTATCATCACTTATTTGCTCGATCTTTACATTTATTCTTATTGACAAGAACTAAAAATAACAAGTCAAGTCTTTTCTTACTCGATTAACCAAACATTTACAGTAAATTCTCGTATTATTTTTCATTTCTTTCTTTTGTTTGCAATACGATTTATATAGATTAGTATCAATTTGAAAATGTGAATACAAAAACATAAATTGAATTATGTCATAGTTTGTATTTTTCTTTTTATCATAGTTGATTTTATGTTCAATGATAATCATTCAACAACATTAGTTTCTCAATTACTTGATTCGATTGATAAACATTTAAATATTGTTGATTTATCAATGGAACACAAATTATCAGTTGACTATGAATCATCTATTGATAATCAAGATGATGATGATGATGATAATGGTCTTTGGCTTAGTGGTCATCGATCAATATTTTCATCGTATGGAAGTAATTGTGAAAAACTTTTATCTTCATTTCATCATAGTCAATATGAAGGTTTTCATTGGGATTTCTATGAAAATCATAATTATCATCATCTGGCATTTGAACATCAACAACAGAATACTAATAGCCAAGATAAAAATACTTCTCAATGGTCAATAGATTTTAATGTCAATGATACAACATCATTATTAGATCGACGACGAACATCATGGCATGAAATAAAAACTAAATCAATTCATCATAGTTTGTCATCGTCAAGAGATGCATCGAATACTATTGATCATTATTCAACGACACCATTGAAATTATATCGTCGATTTCAACATAGTAAATCACATCAACATCCATGTGGTCTATATGAAAATTTTAGTGATAAAAGTTTATGTAATTCATTAACATCATCATTATCATCATCGTCTTCAACATCCTTACATTCAAATTCACTTAAACAAGAATGTCCAACGTTAACATCAAAACATAAACTAGTTAAACAACAATCGAAAAATAGCGTTGATCAATGTCTTCAAACATCGATTATTATTTCTCAAAAAGATAATAGAAATGATCGATTCAATAATCATCCTAGTCATTCATCGTGCATATCGCATCGGTCATTGCCAAATCTTGATTTTCTTACGTATTATGCAAAAGAAAATCCAACATCATTATCAGCACCAACAAACCATACAAAAAATTCGCATACAACAATGAAAAGCACATTATCGGAACCGTTATCATTAACAAAAAAGGCCACATGTACTATATTCTATTTTAGTATTAAAGTTCCGAATCAAACTATTATGACATTTCATCCATCATTGTCAACAATGAAAAAATTCCATAAACGTAAAGATATTAAACGTATTCATCATAAAAAAACTTGTCCAAATAGAACACCTTCAGATGAAATGGAAACATTGTCATCGACATGTTCAAGTATATCGAGTAGTGGTTATTTTAGTAATAGTTCCACAAATCAAGTACAACAGATTCAAACATATTTATCTCCTTATCCTCTTAAATCTTGTTTAAAACGAACTAAAACTGAACAATTAAATGATTCACCATCGACACGTAATGTTCATGTTGTTGAAGATATAACTACATTAACTGATCGTTCTATTCACACTGATAATGATGTATTAAAAACTAGACGTTCTTCAGTACCAATGACATCATCGCATGAACAAAATGTTTTATTAAAATTTTGTACAAAAAATAAAACGTGTACTTTGTCTGAACATGATCTTCGAACAAAGAAAAATGTTAGTTTTTGCGATGAAATCGTTCGACGATTGATTACATCATCAATTAGTTCCAAATATCCACAACAAGGTATTGAATAGAACTCCATAATAACTATTCTTCGATTTTCTAGGTTTTATTTATTTATTTTTTTTCATTTTCAAGATTATTGTGAATTAATACCACAAGAATGTTTAATAGATAGTCCACCAAATGAATTTAATCTATCGGATGATGATAAGAATGATGATCAATTAATTAATTTTATTGAGAATGAATGCGAATCATCGATCAAATCCTGTCCATTGAAAAATCCTCATGATAAATATCTAATTGATGCATTCGCCAATACAATTCTTCATATATTAGAAATAAAATGTAATGAACCACAGGTAGATGGAATCAATGATGTGTCCTTTGATTTTTTGTAATTTATCTATCCTTGTTGTCGTCTTTTCAGTCTCATTATTTAAATAATCAAACAAATTATGAATTAGATCGAACACTTCGTCAAGATCTATGTCCATTATTACGTGAAATACTTAACGATGGTTTACGAACATATTCTGGTTCGTTATTTTCAAAAAAAATCAATTTATGGCGTCTAGTTGAATTAACCACACCAACTATCAGTCGATTCAATGAAGCTATCATAAAAGCACACGCCGATGTGTCATCTACTACGGATTGGATTGAAAAATTTCATTCGTTTATTTATCATTTACTCAAGTAGAAAACAGAAATCCATTTTCTTTTCTTTTTGCTTCTCTTTTACCTATTTACTTATTTTAGTATTCATGAACTTGCATCATGGTTAGCATATTTTATTTCAAATCGTACTTTATTGAATACATACTATGACTCATCAGCATTTGTACTTGTTAACATGAATAATGATTTATTTGAATGTATTACAAATCAATTAGAAAAACTATCTCCTTTACAATTTCGTTTAAAGTATAAACTACTATCGAATTCTAAAATATACATGACAAATCAACGTTTATCATCATCGATATTAATGAAAAAATTCAGTGTACGCACATGGCTACGTGATAGAAAAAGTCAAGTTAAAATAACAACGAAAGACACACAAATTTCGTCAACGAAAACACTCACATCTACATTATTATCGAATGTAACTCTTCGACGTAAATTGAATTCAATTCCCGATTCTGGATAACAGCTAAATTATGAATGATAGATATTAGAATAGCATTATAAATGCTGATATATTCTCAATAAATGTTCTCTGTTCTTTTCATTGTTCTTTGTCTATTTATTGATTTATTGACATGTTGAATCGTCCCACATTGATTGTGTTTTAATGAACTGTTCGTTCATTTCTATGAATGCATACATGAAAATAGAGATTTGATTAAAAGAAAAAACCTGATCATAGAAGACCGAAAAACACAATTTCTCAAATATTTCTTTTTCGTGCGAAGACCTAGAAGATTCGAAATGATAAGTGTTGAAAGAACATGCTGTTTTCTACATTTATTAAGTTATCAATTGTTTTTTCTAAGTACAAACGAAAAATCTTTCTCGCATCGTGTTTATTTCTAATATGATATTGAACGATATCACTCAAAGGAGGAGCATGGCTTGGTGGTCTAGTGGTATGATTCTCGCTTAGGGTGCGAGAGGTCCCGGGTTCAATCCCCGGCCAAGCCCGGTTGCTTCCTTTTTTTCCTTTTATTTCATATATATATATACATATATTCATTACATTGTTTTCTTATATCAGACTTCATTCACCTTAATCGACAATGTTTATTCGTGAAAAATAATGTCGTCTTTCATGTTGACAATAATTTTCTTGCAACGAAGGTTTCTTTTTCTTTTACGTAAAGAATTCGAATACTGTTATTTATTATTTCTTCATCATCTTTCTATTGCTCGTTCTTTTCGTTTTCTTTTTTGTCGACTTGCTTTTGTTCTATGAACTTCATACACACGAAAAAAAGACGAAAAATGAAGAAAAAAAAATGTTGTTTGAATTTGTCGCTCGTGAAGGATCATGTACAAACATATCTTCGTTATGGCAGCAAAGGAAAAAAACGAGAGAGACACACACACAAACACATAATGATTGAATAAAATTAGAAGTGTACATAGAAAGTAAAATGACGACTTCATCGAAACGAGCTCCTGCTCGCCAAGTGCAACGACCAGCAACAGAAAATGATGAATATGATGAATATGTCTATTATCCCTATTATCCAAAATCAAGACCAGATGGAGGCTATGACTATGTACCTGAGACAAAGCAATCTCAACGACAAGAACAACCTACCACTGCAGAGTATTACGATGAACGTGTTCCGACTAATTCTGCGCCGAGACAAAGAACGTAAGTATACAAATAAGTCAATCGTTACTATTTTTCTTAGTTAAACAAATGAAGTACGACTTTTATGCATAAATTTAAATTGATATCCTTTTTCTTTTACGTTTTGTGTTATTTTGTTTCTTCATCTATCATTCGATTCAAAATTTTTTGCGTCGTTTTAAAAAACTTTTGTGTTCTTTTCTGTTCGGTCTATCATTTACTTATTGATCGGCAAAGTATGAATTGAAGAGAAAACGTTGATTTACTGTTATGACTAAATTTTCAGCTAATTGCTGCAGGGTACTTCAAAATTTTCCTATTAATAGTTTTCTGTCGACGTAACTTAACATTAAATTATACCGCTTCTTTTTTTAAATTTCTATAAGTAGCTCAATATAAGTTGTGTTTGCTAATCACCACCAAGGAAAACTGTTGCCAAGGAAATTGCTCATTTTTTTTATTGTCGAAAGCTATTAGAAGAAAAAATTCCTCTTGTTGACATCATCATCATCATCATTATTTGTGAAAATTTTGAAGATTTGTTTTCATAAAAATGCATTAGATCGAGAATATTTTTTTTCTCACATTAACATACGATTGAACTGATCACGATTGATCAATTACTATCAAGAATAATGCACAAATAAAAATAAAGAGAAAAAGTGAACTACTATCGTAACAATGTACGTTTTAGCTCGTGTCGGAGAAAAAAAATAGTACTGACTAATATTTCTTTTCTTCCATTCGGAATCATTTCCAGTAAGAGAAATAAAAAAAGTTAGATGCCGAAGATGCCAATTGAGACTTATACGATAGAACCAAAACGATTCTATTTACCATCTTCTAACGCACCTCAAATTGAAATTCCATCCAATACTAATGACATTAAAATAATCATAACTGAACCATCTCCAACTGCATCCCATGTACCCGACCGTATCCATGTTATTGAAAATGATCGTACAAATAATACTAAATTAACCAGAATCAAATCATCTAGTACAGTACCTGCTATTGAGATTGTTGAAATTTCACCATCGAATAAATACAAAATTATTCGAGATATTCAAACCGACTCGACTGATACATCTGTGACTAATTGGAAAATACCTCAAGAAAGTTTCTCAACGAGTACTAGGTAGGATATTGATACATGGGGATAATATCTTGGCGACATTATAAAGACGAGAGAGAGAGAGAGAGTTGCTGAAGGTCATCTTGTACTAAGAAAAAAAAACAATACTGATTTTTCAAATATTTGTTGGACTCCTAGTATTAAGAAAATAATGTAAAATAATAATAATAGAAATCTATGTTAATTGTTTATTTAGTAACTTTCGAAATGAACCAACAGATGCTATGGTTGCGGAAAAAGATCGTGTCCGTGTCATTGTTCGGTATATATGATCATGTTCTACTTTCAAGTTTTTATTTTTAACCATTATCATTTAATTTTCTTTCAGTATTCGACCGTTGAACGAGCGTGAATCCGAAAATACGGAAGATCCACAAACAGTACTACGCTGTGAAAATGAACAGTCAATTATCGTATGCATCATTGTTGATTTATATTCACTTGACAAAAAAAAAACGATGTATTTCAATTGAATAGGTCGAAGGAGGTCAACATAGTCGTCGATTTACTTTCGATAATGTATTTGATGAAGGATCAACACAAGACGAAGTATTTCATTCTAGTGGCATCAAACGCTTAGTTGATTTAGCTATTGAAGGGTATCAAATAACTTATTGAAGAATTCCTGATAACACATATGATTACTATTGAATATATTTAGATATGTTGCCACTTGTTTTGCCTATGGTCAAACAGGCAGTGGAAAAACACATACGATGATCGGTCCAGGAGGTGCTGCCATTGTCTGTATTGTTTTTCTTTCGATAATTCTATATTCATATAGAATTCAATTCATTTCTAGTTTCGTACAGATTCAAACTATCGTACAAAAAATTTTGGTATAGCACCACGTGCTATTAGTTATTTATTTCAAAGATTACGAGATAAAACACAACGAACAAGTACGCCATATTATATTCGTGTAGCTTATTGTGAAATTTATAATGAACAAGTAGACGTTGTTTTTCTTCTTCTTGCTATGAAAAAAACTTTAGTTTACATTAGATTCGTGATTTAATTCGTCCAGAAAATCCAGATAATTTACAAGTGCGTGGTTCAATTGAAGATGGATTCTTTGTTGAAAATCTCTATCAAACGTATATTGAAACCATAGATGAATTATTAACTATACTTGAAGAAGGTTTGTATAAATTTGTGAATACAAAACAAACTCTAGTTCATAGAGTGTTTTTTTTTTACATAGGTGAATTAAATCGAGCAATGGCTTCACATCATCTTAATGATATGTCAAGTCGTAGTCATGCTCTACTTTCCATACAAATCGAACAAGATTTACAAGCTTATGATGATCCAGGAGAACAAATGACAAGACAAGGAAAATTAACATTTGTCGATCTAGCTGGTAATTATTAATTTTCGTTAATAGCATAGTTTCATTTTTTTCTCATATAAGTTCTTCCGCGAGAGAGTAATAAATGTCAAAGTAACGTTGTTTTTTTTTTCTTCTTCATGTATTTCAAGTGTAAATCAATGATTAAGAGATTTGTAGAAACAAAACTAGAAAGTGCGTCATTATCTTATTATAATCCAATAGGAAAACAAAAAAAGAAAATATATATGTCCAACCTAGATTTGAATCCATATTGACATATATGAAGATCGTACATGTTTTTTAATTTCTTTAGGTAGTGAAAAAGTGAAATCAAGTCATTCCACAGGCAAACAACTTGTCGAAACTAATAATATCAATAAAAGTTTACTTACACTTGGTAACTAAAACAAGAACTAATCTTATTCGTAGTCAACGAGAAAATTCTTAATAATTCTTTTTACCAGGAACATGTATTTCGGCATTGAGTGATCCAACGAAATTAAACGGTCATGTACCATACCGTGAATCAAAATTGACTCGACTTCTAGCTGATAGTCTAGGTGGACATGGTATTACATTGATGGTATATTATTTTAAAGAATCTTCAATTTATCTGTTCGTATTTCGTATATTCTAGATAGCTTGTGTTTCACCGTCGATTCTATGTGAAAATGAAAGTTTAAGTACATTACGTTATGCAAATCGTGCAAAAAATATTGAAAATGTTCCACTAGTAAAAACTGATTCGAAAGAAAATGTTATTAGTCGTTTAAAAATCGAAGTTCGTAAATTAAAAGATGAAAATTATGAATTAAAACAAAAAATAGGTGGAGGTCAAACAAATAATCATTTACCTCGAATCAAAAATCGAACTCATGATTTAGGTAGAATATTGAATGAGAAAAGTTTTTTCTTAAAAACTACAGAATTCTAATATAAAATTATTCAAATCAAATTAGGTTCACAATCATCCATACGATCAACAGGAAGTGATCAATACGAAAAGTAAAATATTGGTTTTTATCTTAGAGTAACATTTTGTATCATTTTGTTTATTTAGCGGTCGATCGAACGGTTTGGCAACACAAAAAATTCGAACTCATCATGAAATATTAACACGTGAAAATGAAAAACTTGCCCGACAATTACATCAACGTGATCGGCAACAACATCAAGGTCAATCGAATGGAAAACGTGTCATTGTTGTCGACGATGATCATCAAGTAAAATTTGTTCATGATGAATTTCGTTGAAATAACCTTTACATTTTCTTTCTTATCAGTTAAGTCCACCAGCAAATCGTCGTCTTGTTCGAGCTTATACAAATGATTCTGATAATGAAACGTTCGTATTTAATTTATTTATCAATTGATTATATATATATTCAATAGTTTTCATCTCATAGATTGGAGCCTTCACGTGGTTCATCGTATACAACAAGATATCGAACTGTTCGTAATAAACATCCAGATGAAGGCTCACCACAACGACGTACAAGAACTATTGTCCGACGAGCACCAGATACAGTTATATCTGATGGTAATCATTTGAAAATTTCACATAATTCGAATCTATTTATCGTTCATAAAATATTTTCTCACGAGATTTATATTTTTATAATCTTTCTATTTTAGCTCGACGATAATTTTTACAATTGATAAAATCCAAAGAAAGACACACACACATATGAAGAGTGTTGTCAGTCATTGCTACAATTGTACACATGATCTATACATAATTTATTCGAAAAAAGAATGGTGTGCTGTTTAGCTCATATGTTTCTTTTATTTTTTTTTGACTCTTTTTACATAGTATGTGTTTAAAGGAATAAATTAAAATTTCTATAACACTTCGTTTAATCAATGAAATAAGATATGATATACAACAGGTGAAGAAGTTCATTTGTTTGTCTCTGTTTTCGTACGGTTAAATGCTATTGTAAATCAGATTAATCATTTCCTTCGTTATTTTTTTTTTCTTCTTATTACGTTTATGAATACCATCGCGTAATATCTCCATATTGTTGTTCATTTTCTCGTCAATAGAACGATAAATGTTTGCCCTTTAAAAATACGAACATATTGTGCCATTAGGATAACAATCGATCAGTCTCTTAATCGAAAATAAACTTCATATGAACGCTAACAACTGATAGATCACTCTATCGGAGATTAATGACTTTGATTTTTCACACTTATCAATGAAAATTTATATTCACCTGTTTACAAACAGACACAATCACCATAGACTACTGTCAATCATCGAAAGAAACTTATGATGAAAAACATCTATGAAAGGTTCATTGTTTTTTATCAAACTTCTTGTTAGACGTGTATAGTGTCAGGACAACTCAACCATCTTCAGAATCAGGAAGAAGTTTTCTTTTTTTATTTTGAGACATGTTTATCTTTCTATTGTAAAAATCTATTAGTATTTGCAGCGAAGCATAGAGTTACGGTATTTTCTTTTCTTCGAAAACACATATTAATCTCACGAAATAAAAAATTCTCCATTGAATATGTTTGAGAAATTTTGTAGGACATTTGTGTGTTCTTGTGTCTTTATAGATATCGTACGAGTTGTTGAATTTTAAACTATGAATCATTCTGCCCTCAAATTTGACAATAGAAAAAAAAAATAACAGATTAAAAAATAACAAGCATACTTCTATCGTTTGACTGTTTATTATTATTATTGCTAAAGAAGAAGAAAAAAAAAACACACGGACACACAAAAATTGTCAAAAAAACGAACAACGGAAAAAAAAGTTGTCTTTATTCTTTCAATTCATTCTATGAAGCTTGCGGTGTCAATGGTAAACCATAGGATGATGAATAGTATGGTGTTGAAACAGCAAAATTGTTTGTTTGTGTATAAGGAAATGGATTGAAAAACGATGCATAGTTTGTTGTATTATTAATTGGTGTATTTTGTTGATGATGAGTATGATAATTTTGTTGATGATAAGGATTTGTATGTGAAAAAGGACTTTCTGAATTCGTAACAATTGAGTTTCCTCCCGTATATGGTGATTTCATAGCTGATTCAAATTGTTGTTGAAATGTTGAATGATAAGCTACATTAGGATAAAGATAACGATGATGATGATGATGATGTGATGTTGATGATTGATCATAAGGTAACCATGTTGGTGGTTCAATTTTACATATTGATCCTGATGATGATGACAAAGTTGACGGTGTATTCACTGGTGATAGATCATATTTATTGATTGATATTGCTGATGAAGGTATTGTACCCGATACAAATGAAGATGTTGATGGTGCAGGCGGCGAAGAATTTGAATCACTATGTTCACTATTTCCATCAGCAGTTCCATTGCATGGTTGTGATAATGGACCAATTTTATTACGTAAAATACGCGATATCGATGATACGGACGGGACATTAAATTTATCGCATACATTATCTAATAATAATTTTTCACGAATTTCCCATGCGAACATGCCAGGATCTTTGACTTTGTAATCACGTATACGACCAACGACCCGCGGTGTTGTTACACGTGGTTTACTGCCACCAATAGCACCAGGTAGTACAGAACCTCCAACAAAAACAAAAGAAAAAACAACAAGATGAAAGACTCATAATTATATTATGGAGGATAAAGAAAAGAACATTTACCTGTTTCATGATAACGAGCAAGAATTTTACTAACACATCCATGTGAAACTTTTAAACGACGACTAATATCACATGGACGTACGCCTAAATTAGCCATTTCAACAATACGTAAACGAATTGGCGTCGGTAATGGTCGACCATTGACAAATACGCCACCAAGTTGATTAACTTCACCATAACTTTGATTTGAACTATTATCATTAAATGAATAATCCGCTAGAAACAAAGAACAAACTAGAATAGTCAAATGTGTAAACATTTAACATCTTTTGATAGCACGTAGTTCCTATTAACATCGATCACATGCACAGCAGGTACATTCTCCTTCTGTTTAAATAAATCTATCCGATACACATTATTATCGATAGATGATGATGATTACGATCATTTAGCAAAGTCATGTGTATATGAACTGAAATTTGATCATCTATCATCGTTTGTGTCTCGTCTCATAAGTTAGTTGATGACACTATTTCCGTCGGACCCGGTTTCGATTGGTCAAACAAGTGTAGGGAAGAAATTTTAGAGAAAAACAAACGATTACTTTGATCGATGGCATGATATTCACAATGTCAGTGTTCGATTTCGATATTCGTTTTCAAAAAAAAAACAATATCCATTCTCGAACTTTGTTTTTTTTTGTTGACTACAATAAACTGACAATGATATGATAGCATAAATGTGTCTCGTTTTGACAAGACCCAACACAAGTTTAATTGATATCATCATCGTAGTTGACAACGAGAGTGTCGTTCTTTAATACATTTACGATGCAACTCGATTATTGACATGTGTTACATTCGAGGGAAAAAAAAGAAGAAAATCATTTCTCTTCTTTTTTCTTCTTCTTGTCTCACGATGAATGTTTGTAACGAGTGAGCATGAGAGTAAAATGTTTCCAGTATCACTGAAGTAAAACATACGAAAAAAGAAAAATAGTGATGAAAGATTTTCTTTCCCTATCTCACATATACACACACAATCGTCATTCATCTATAGACAATTTACATACCCATGGTAATTGTTGTAAGTTGTTGGATAGTAGATAGAGAAAGGTAGGTTGATCTACTTTGGCTACGCTCGATGTCCCGTGTTTGTACGTTAATTCACGGTTCGATTCAGTATTTCCGTTGCACTCGGTTTCACTCGAATTCACCTTAGGCTTGCTTGTTTTCAATTATACTTACTGCGTAGCTCTTTTTTCTTCTTTATCACTCGATCTATCTATCTATCTCTCTTCATCGATTCATTTTGGACTTGCACTAACATTTATTTCTCTTCTTCTTGTCTTTTTTTCTTCTTCTCCTCTTCGTTCTTTGACTTTGGCTAATAGTTGACTAGCCAATATTTAGAGTTTTAGTTCTCTTCTTATGAAGAGAAAGAGGTAATCGACTCTGTTCTCTGCGTTGTGTGGAGCTCTTTTGCATACGACGCACGAGCTTATCGTGCCATTATGCTTTTCGAGAGAGAGAGAGAAAAAGTAAGAGAGAAAGAAAGATGAGGCGAGTGGTAATGATTTATATGCCAACCAATAAACGAGCAGATCGGAATGAAAGAATAGACCAATCCATAAATACGATAAATGGTAAGAGAAGATAACACAATGTATCTAACATTGTTTCGATTGATAATTGAATTCATTTTATTTAATACTATGGAATATCAACGAATATGGATACTTATTTTTTAATTTGACATAACTTCGACTATTAGAAATAATAGTGTGACGCAGTCATCATTTACATTTGTTCGAAAGATTTCTTTGAACTATCGTTTCGTTACTGTCATGTTAATCAAAGTTTTTCTCGAAACGTTCTAGATATCAAAATGTGTATTTCCCTATGTAAAGAAGAAAAAAGATTCTATGATATAATGAAGACGATCAAATATCATTTACTAAGTACCATACGGTGCTCTATAATAAAGAGAGCAAATTGACTCGATGACATTTAAAGAGACACATCTCATTCACAATAACATTATTTTCTCTCTTTCTCTTTCTTTTCCTATATTCTCACTGTTGATATTTAGGTATGGTGGCAGACAAGCGAAACGCTGTTATATTTGCTTGCCAATCACGCGTGTATCACTTCATTAGACAATTTTTCGAAAAAGTCATATGGATATATATGATACTCTTCAAAAACAATTTTTTTTTATTCTTTTTCTCGCTAGACTTTATTATGAATCGTTTGATGTCGACAATTGAGCAAGTATTTATAATAGAGATTCTTTTCGTCGAATTGAATGTCAAAATAACACTTGTTCGCTTTTTGTCTCAAGATAAATGTGTTTGTGAAGAAGACACGTGTTGAAAACATCAATGTATCAATATCGTTACTGATTAATATAAATGAAAGATGAGTTGCTTTCATGTTACTTTTACTTTTGTTAATGCCGACACAGTGTTACGAAATCGAAGCGTCGGCACAACGGCTAAATATTTAGAAAAAAAAGTATTCATACAATTATTATTTGATCGATGAGACAGAGACAGAGAGAGAGAGAGAGAGAGAGAGAGAGAGATTTTCAATGAAGATGTGAATACAACCGAGCAGAAATTTGTTGTATGAAAAGTGCCAACTATGAAGAATGTCAGCATTAAATAGATTGATATACATATCTTTCATCATCAGCATCGTTGTTTTACAACTGACTCATTACCTTCGATCATTTTTGAACAGCGCTAATGATTTGTTCGTCCCGACACATACACAAACATGTATGTCGGCATGATGAATTAGAAAATTACACAGGCGGCAAAGTCTTTTCAGTTTCATTCGATTCAATAATATTGATATCTATGTAGTAATTTGTGTTCTCTCTGTTTTCAGTTTTGCTGTATCATCCAATTATAAGAGAATAGAAAGAAAGTAGTCCGTTCCGGGTCAAATACATATAATCTACCACCCTATAGGCAAGTAGTTGTAGAAGACATTGAGATTATCTTAAGGCAAATGATGAAAGAACGATGCGGCTATGATCATATTGTCTATTGTCTAGTTATCGTATATCCATACTTGGATTGGTAGTTTTCTTTTTTCTATTCTTGTGTATCTATATGTTGAGTGAGAAAGATACCAAGTGACAAATGAACCATTTGACAATAAACATCCGTAAAATGATGATAAATATATCAATATATATTCGAATTGTTGTTTGTAATAATAAAAATAGATAGGAAGTATGCCTGTGTAACTCGATTAGCAAGATGAATGAGCTATATCATGTTGAATTAGATAAACAAATGAAACGGAAGAATCCATTGAAAGAAAGTAACCGGTGCAATCGATTGACACAATATACTAGTAACATTGACGAAGATAGTAAATGTACTCAAACATGTAACCGGTTCAAAAGAGAATGCCACTAGTATTATCAATCAACACAGATCTTTCATGATGAAGAAAATTTATTGTATATATAACAGTAGGCGTAGATCTACGGAATTGAATCTAGTTTCTCATTAAATACATCATCAATTCTAAAATGAATCGAAAGTCAATTCGTAGAAATGAATGTGCTGACGCAGTTTTCTGGTTTGATATTATGCTTAAGTGTTCTTGTGTTAATTGTTAAGTGAGTCATTGAATGGCAGCGTTCTTTTTTAAATCTATGACATAAAGACAAAAAAAAACTAGTCAAAACAATGACAATAATTACATTTCACTAAAAAATCATCACTTTCCACTTCATGTTACCCACTTGCGAACTATTCCGACATCAAGCTTCTAGAAGCTTTTATTCTTTCTAATCATTCTTATCTAAAATGTTATTTCATTATCACTGTTTGCATATTTGTACACTTACTTTTCAATAATGTGATAGTCATATTTAATAAGAATCAATACTCTCGGAAGGTTAATAAGAAAAATATCTATCGATTTGATTCAAGTTGCCAAGGCAATGAAAATCTAAATACTAATGTAATTCATTGTGTGTTTGAATCTCAAGTTCATATTTATTTATTTTAGGCATGCAAAAATATTTTAAAGACAAAATGTAACAACTTAAATAAGCATATATTAACATGCAATTGACAAAAGTATTTTTTACAAAACAAGATAGATATCGAACACAGTAAAGATACGGTACAGGCATCAGAATTCACGTCGCATCAGGTTATTCTGTAATGATGATTGTCATAGATAATTTGATTTATCCAATCAAGTTCATTGAACTGGTGTTGGTGTTTTTATTCGTTGTTAGTGAATTATTATTCAGAGAAGTCATCATTGAATTTTGATGTTGAACTAATGTTATCGACGTTATAGTTTATTTCATATACGTAGTGTTCAACTTAAAACGAGTTTTGAATGCTTGAACTCATGTAGGTAAAATGACTTGTAGGATCTTGTTTTAGCTATAACTCAACAACAAATTGGTATTTTGATACCTAGAAAAAAGGAAAAGAATTGCCATGAGTTCTAGTCAGTTCACTTCAAAATATCCAATTGTTTGATCCAAACGAGTTGGAAATTTTGTCTTATTGATAGAAAATGAAATAATGCATTTTCAAAAATTATTCATACGATTACATGATCGCACCGATGCTCTACGTTACTTATACTTCTGAGAAATTCAATAACAAAATCGTTAAAACGTAATGACGAGTGATATTTTCATAAAATCTATTTCAAATTAGCTTTTACTTCATAGGTAAGGCGACTAAAAAAGGGAACATTTTGATCATACGAAGAATTCTGATCATCAATGTATATTTATTTAAAATTAAGGTTTCATTGATATGTTTGATAGGTGTGGGTGTGAATTTTCTCCTTATCCTTGCTAACACAGAAACTCACACCCACGGGTTAGTCCTGATTCGTCCCCTTTTTAATTGCTCCAAACTCGGACCCAAAAAACGATTCCTAATTCGTCCCCATCGTAGAAAAATTGGCGAAAATATATTCCGGATTCGTCCCCATCGTAGAAAAGTTGGTGAAAATATATTCCGGATTCGTCCCCAACAAAAATTTATTTTTGTTTAATTGACTCCTGATTCGTCCCCACTCTATTTAACATTAGAACGTTCATTCTTTGCACTATCTATATGCACAACTAGTGACAACGAGAATTGAATTCATTTCTTTTAGTATAACCCGGTAGCCTATAAGAAAGATACATGTGATGAATAAGTATACAAAGGTGGCTGATCGATATACTTTTACTATCCACATTTGTTAGTTGAAAACATATTGAAATATGCTTAGCTTTACTTCAACAGAACGGACAGGTAAGGTTTTAAACTATAATGGTTTTCAATATATTCTCAAACGCGAACGGAAAACAGTAGTAGAATGGCGGTGTCGTTTACGAAATTGTAAGAGTACACTTTCTTTGTCTCGAGATAATACTGTGATTGCTCGTGAACCAAATGAACATATTCCATGTTGTTTATCTGATGGAAGTAAACTTATCATGGATCAAGCTCTCGGAAATATGAAGAAAAGAGCACGAGAAGAAACAACTACATTTCCCAAAATATATGCTCAAGAAATCGTATTGGCTAGAGTGGCAAATCCAGGCACACAAACAGGTTTATATTTTCCTACACTAGGAAGTGTTGACTCCATGCTCTATTATCATCAATCCCTGAATTATCCACGACTTTCAAAAAATTTACATTAGAAATTCATATTTTCTGAAATCAAGCGGCAATTAATATGATAGGGGACCGATTTAGAGTGGGGACGAATCTGGGAGGGACGAACTTAGACAGGGGACGAATCTGGGAAGGGACGAATCCGGGAAAAAAAATCAGGGGACGAATCTGGGATCAATTAAGGAGGGACCAGTTGATGGGGACGTAATAGGGGACCAATCAGGGGTACGCCACACCCACACCCTATCTCAACAATTGCACGAAATAGCGATCAAAATTTCTTTCGGTAGACGCAGCCAAAACACGTCTACTTTAAGTAAAATTTTGATTTATAAGAACTACGGAATTTGTGCTGAACTATTCTATGAAAGTTCAATTTTTTGTGGGAATCCAGACAGGCAGTCGAACTGTTTTGTAAGCTAATCGTATTGACTTAGGATTGCTATTACGAAGCTGAAGGAGAATCTTTCATATTGACAGTGAGAAGATAATTAGTTTTACATATCCATGAACATGAAGTAACAGATACATATTGAGTAATCCTTGTAGAGCACATAGTTGAATTGGCGTTCCTATACTTTAAATTCAAGTCCATGAATATATATCGTACTCATTCTATTGTGTAAGTGATTGTGGATCAGAGACGTGCACCGCGCGCGCGGTCCGTCCGTACCTCAATGCCACGTATGACTCATACGTTGGACGGCCGTCGCACTTAGGATATTTTGGGTGCGGGACGGATGCGGCCGCTCCGCGTGGCTTCTTTTTCGGTGGTGCGGCCGCACGACGGCCGTTCGCCGATGTTAAAAGTTTAAATTTCTCGAGTTTGACATAGAAAATTGAAGTCAACTTTAATGGTTCCATGCAACAGTTGTGATCTTTCCCTACTAAACAAAAAATAAAATACGAAGGAACATCAGCTGAGTACTCAATTGTAAAAAGAAAATGTAAAATATGATTTTTAGATTCTACCACTAATCACTTTTCATTGTAACAAACTCTTACTATCAAAGTAGTAGATGGTCCAATGCTATGTGTCTATAGTTTTTCTTCTGCCGATCTTGATGTCGTTACAATAATTACTACCAGATAAATTCATTGTTCATGTCAATTTACAATGTCTCTGGCATAATTAATACTATTCTATTTGGAAAGAATTTCTGTTCATTATCTTGCGATTGTGCTGTCACTCCTTCTTTAGTCTGTTATCAGTGTGAGTATGTATTGGATGATAAATTAGACCATTAAAAGTTCACTCCCATACTTATTCATCTTATATGAAATTGCATAAATTTGCACTTGATTTTGATACAGATCGTTTTCAATCGTTCTGCAATACTCACCCAAGTGAAGATGAAGAACCAAGTGGTAAAAAACTAAGAATTGTTCTCAGATAAAGTTTTTTAGTCTTTCGAGAAAGACAAAACTCCAATTTTCGTGAAAAGAAGCGTTAAGACTTGCAAAAATTAGTAAAGTAATGACAACCTTTATAGTTTTTCTTCTAAAATTGAATAAAGTTTTCCAAAGAAAGATTAATTCTTCTGCTAGATTTTGCAACAGTCTACTGATTAATAGAGGGATACATTCAACTAGCTCTAATTTTTAAAAATAAAATGATTGAGTAGCGTATGTTTTGTCAAGTATTGCAGAAGAAAACAGTTAATAAATACTTATATTCAGTATAAAACACTTGATAATCGATCATTTTTATCAACTTCAGCACAATATCTGAAGAGAAACTGCATTCTTCTTTCTTTCAGGTATGAAATTCTTTCGTGAAAAAATTCACGAACTGTTGGTGGATATGGAAAGATTCGACTTCTATGACGAACGTCACTGTTTTGCTACGTTTCTTTATCCGAGACATAGAGATATGAGTTAGTCAGTTCAATTTTAATATTTATCTAATGGTGCTGATAATCCATCGCTCCGTTCTCATCCTTTAGAGTCTGTATCGGCTACTAAAAAAGTTTAAGTTTTAACACAGTTACGTTCAAATCTAATTAATATTAAATCGATTTCAAATACTGACAATATAGCTGTTTCAGGTGATGAGGAACAACAACGCAAAAGATTTACATCATTAAATGATTTTATAGCTGCTTTTGAAGATGATATGAGCAAGTATCAGAATTTTTTAGAGAGAAACTGTCTAAAATGAACTTTTCATTTAGTAAAAAATGTAGAACAAAAGTCTGTTCGAAAGGATGATAGTGCTGAAGTAACTGTATCTTCACAAGATGGTCGTGTCTCACCAGAATATTCGTTAACAACAACGTCATACCAAGTATCAAAACCCGATGAAATCGACCAATATTGCGCCATGAGAATCTCATGTAATCTGATGGGAAAAGATCCGATTT
>OENT01000809.1:0-74717 GCA_900239685.1 Rotaria macrura | reverse complement strand
GACACTTATATAGTATAGTGAAACTTGACGAAACATCAGAGCGTTCATGTGACACCTTATTTTTTCAGTGTAGAAATTGTAGACGCGAGTGATCCGTTTTACACCTCTCCACCATTAAAATTCTGCACGCTATTACAAACATGGGTCAGAAAGCAACAACATTGAACAGTTCAATGGTTGAAGAGAAAGCAAAAAATCTGTTGACCACTACTACAAGTATCGCTGCTTCCTCTTGCACTATTATCAAACAGGATATCTGTGAAAATTTTCGTCTCGTTTGGCTGGATGCTAACATCGACAAACAAAACCAAGACTGTCAGAATTCATTATATCATCTACACCGAATCGTCAATTCAATCGTTACATACACAGATGCTAAAAAATGCGTCGAATTTCTCAATCAAACTAAGAGCGGGAAGGTCTTCATGATTGTCTCTGGCGGTCTAGGGCAATCTGTAGTACCTGAAATTCACGACTTACCTCAATTAGAGTCTATCTTCATTTTTTGCAGCAGCAAGTCCTTCCATGAACATTGGGCCAAAAAATATGAGAAAGTGAATGATATTTCCACCGATATTGTGTCTATTTGTAAAGGACTACTGCAAGCTGTACGACAATGCGATCAAAATTTGATTCCAGTGAGCTTTATTCCTCCCAGTTCGAAACAAACCCCAATTTTCGACCAACTAGATCCGTCCTTCACGTGCATTCAACTGTTCAAAGAGATTATTCTTCGAACTGATGACAATTCGAAAAGTATTCAAAACTTTGCTGACTACTGTCTTAATCATTATATTGACGACAACATGATTGATGAATTCAAAGGAAACTACTTTTCAGAAAACTGCATCAAGATGTACAGGTCAGAATCTTTCATTGGCCCATTGCTCAACTGGGCACTACGCACTCTTGCAGTGGACGCAATTCTCAATATGAGCTTCTTCATCCGTGATTTGCATCGATGCATCGAAGCACTCCACAAGAAATCAATGAATCAAAAAAAGGTGCTCTCTACTGTTTATCGAGGCCAGGGATTCTCTAGAGACGATTTTGAGACGCTTAAAAAAATGAAAGGTGGACTTATGTCATTCAACAACTTCTTGTCCGCCAGTACCAATCGAAAGTTCTCGACACGTTCTGCTCGTAGTGCCCTAACGGATCTCAACTCAGTGGGTGTTCTATTCATTATGACGGTTGATTCATCGCGCTCAGCGACTTCATTTGCTCAACTAAGCAGTGATGAGAACGACTCTCAGTCCGATCAAGATATTCTCTTCTCGATCCATTCCGTCTTTCAGATCGAGGAAATCAAAAACGTCGATGAGAAAAAAAGACTGCATGAAGTAAAACTCACTCTCGTTAATATCAACCATGAACAGTTACAAGTTGCTACCAAGTGGATGCATGAGGAAATTTGGGGATTGACAGGTTGGAATCAGCTAAGTGAACTGCTTTATAAATTTAACGCATTCAACAAGGCTGAGGAAGTATGCACAGTGAGACTCGGTCTGGAATCGGATTCCAGTAAGAAAGTGTCTCTTTATCAGCAACTTGGACGGATTCAGCGTCGGCAAGGTAAGCATCAGGAGGCTATTTCATCTTATCAGGAAGCTCTTAAAATCTGTGACACGAGCACTCGCAACCATACGGATTTGACTGATTGTTACAATTGCATCGGTTTGGTATATCAGGATATGAGTAGAAAATCGAAAGAAGTCCAGAACAACGAACAAGCACATCAGTATTACAAAAAAGCGCTGACAAATTACACATTAGCGCTTGAAAACATCAACAAAAGTGATACTTCACATGAGCTTTCTTTGGCTACTCACTATACAGTTATTGGCAATTTAAAAGGCGAGTTGGGCGAATACAAAGAAGCATTGTCGTTTCTCGAAGATGCATGTCACATCCGCGAAAAATGTCTTCCCTCGGATCATCCCATTTTGGCTGACTCCTACAACAATCTCGGCTTAGTATATTATAATATGGAAGATTGGGAGAAAGCACTGCCTTATCACGAAAAAGCACTTGAAATTCGCCGTAATGCTCACCCTCCAAACTATCTAACGCTATCTGATTCCTTCAACCTTATTGGCCTAGTATATGAGAAGAAGAACGATAACAAGGAAGCATTATTGAAATTTAGAGAAGCAATTATAAACGCTGAACGTTCACTGCCTTCAAATCACCCTCATCTTAAAATTTATAAAGATAACCACAAAAATGTAGAAGAGAAACTGCAACTTACTCCTTGTCCAATGATAAATAAATAAATGAAGCTTTTTGTGTGTGCCACAAGAGTTTGGCTTGTGGGACGGTTGGCGTGTCTGAATGCTTTTTAGAGCTCAGTCGAATATATTATCCATCACATTTATACTCAGCTCAGTTACCAATAGGTACATATATACACCCTTGGCATACATTACTTTAGTCGAATTTCTAGAACGAGCACTAAAACTCGGCGAGAAATTATCTTATTTAAGGCATAGTGGAGGTTTTTTTTAATCATAACCAAGTTCATGTATTTATTTTACCTATCCACATAAAATTTTAATTCAGCAGAATTGCAGGAAGTTCAAAAAAAATTCTACCGCTCTACAAAGCGTACAAACCTTTAGAGTTAAAATTTTGTGTGTTCTTTTTCAACATTTTCGAGGTAGTTTTCCATGTTAGTTTAGGTTTTCGAGAAATACGAAATAAAGATATTATTCTCTGGAAAATGCTTTTAATATCAAGAATTTATTCCAAATTTTACGGGACTGTAAATATATATACTATATCGCATCTCGTTCTACAAAAGATGCATATAATCAAGTTATCCTCCGTAGAAACGTTTTATTATTAAATCCATACGAATTGGCAATTTTAATTTTTACAGCTAACTAAATTGAATAAGGTATTGGTTCTGTATTAATTATGGAAACTGTTGCAACAGTACGTGCCGCTCGAACAGATTCATCTCGAATTTCATCTATACACACCGATGTTCTTCACTATGCACACGAGCAATATCATCTTAAACGCAACATTGATTTTATGTATCATACTGTATTTAAATATGAAACCAAATGTATCTATTAGAAGAAGGTAGTTGCGAAAAACAAATGTCATACGATGATACGGCAAGAAAATCATTGTATGCACATGCCAACAATCCTATTGTAGAATTCGGGACATTGCCAAGTATATCTTTGACGAAAATTTTAGAAGTTACCTCTCACGGCATTGAAAATCACTAGCACAATGCGCTTAAAAATGTTTACTGTGAATACATAAGATAGCAAAATACTAATTTTAAACAGTTCATTTCTTATTTTGATTTGGTTATCGTAATAGAAATAAATAATTTCATGAGAGATGTGAATTCATGGGTTGATAAACTCCTGGAATAAGTGAAATGTTTTTCTTTTTCAAAGGATGGCTCAATCGGTTTTGCAATCCATTTTTTTAGAAAAATACTTTTACTGTTAAGATATTTCCATATGGCATAGCTAGAAAAGGTTACTATAAACAGCTGACTCTCAAGATACTGGATAAGCCATGCACAATAAAGAGAAAAATGGGTCCTGATCGTCGTTAAGGGACTCTTTTCCGAATTTCAATTTAAAAACTCAAAATTTCGAAGTCACTGACACATTTTCCAAATTATGAATTAGTATCCACAACACTAGATTAATGTTTCATGCTCATGAAAGAGTTCCGCATACTATAACAAAAATTAGCTTAGAATCGATCATTTTTACTCTGATCTCTATCACTTATAAATCGTCGATGTTCTTATAAGAAAGCAAATTATTTTTGGATTTTCGTAAGAAAAGAATTCTGGATTATATTGACTTAAAATGATGCAAAGTTACGTATTGACTTGTTTAGGTATGTAATCAAATTCACAAAAAAGGCAAATGATATTTATCGCTCAAACACAAAGAAGAGCAAAGTTGTTTCTCGATATATTTTATTCGTTGTTCTATTACGATAAATAATAATTCGTTCTCGAGACTTGAAATAAATAATTACTTGAACATATAAAAACATTCAGTATTTTATTTCACTAGATAAATCTTAAACAAAAATAGCTCTTAACGCCAGCCTGGTGGGATTAAAATGAGAAACATGATTTACTTACTGTTTCAAATCTCCTAAAAATTGCTTTGTTCAATTCTATATTGAGGCGTATATGTCGACATTGTTGATAGGTTTAGAACATTGAACTTCAAAAAAGCAATAGTCAATTTTTTCACTAGACTTTAGTTGCAGATGACTTCTGAAAATACCTTGAAACGGACTATGACGGTCTCCTGACCCCGTCTCTCCCTGTTCTTAGAGATTATCTATCACAATCTGCTATCTTCAATGTATTAATTAGATGCCGATTAAGTAGTTAGTAACACTGACTGAAACGATCTGTGAGGTTTAAAATTTCCACCCAAAACACTTCTTTTAGATCATGTTTCACAAAGGAAATCAAAACCCTCTCATTTCATATCGATACTCGTATACAAAGTAGAGCAAACGTTATGTTCACTACATGAATACATATAATTTCACCAGTGATCTGAATTAATCAAAAGCTTCGTTTATTTGAAACGGGAACCCGTCATTTTTCAAAGATTAAGTTTACTAGTATTAGAAAAGGTAGCATATTTGACTACAACACGCAACAGTGTTTTTGGTATCACTATCAAAAAATTAATCTGCTGATTTTTAATCCAGTATTCACTTGGACTTTTCCTGCTATTTCTTATTTCAGATTATCTAATCTTTATAGTTTCTTTACAATGATTTGTTTGAGATGTCATCAAACGATTGAGTTATGTGTGTATCTACTCATAGCAAGCCTGTGTGCTTCTCCAGGAATTTTGATAGTTATGAAAACAAATATGCTACATACTTTTCTAGTTTATTTGTCTTTAACGTTGAGTTTTGGCTTTCTTGTTGTAAGAGTTGATCCCAACAAGTGTTTATAAAGTCATAGTAAAAGATTCGAGTGATCCGGTATAAATCATAATAAGAAAATTTTGAGTCAATTTCATAAAAAACAGCACAAATACATGTTTTTTTCAGTATGGAAAAGTCTCGTTTTTATATTATGACTGAGCGTACTTCCTGTAATAATGTTGATGAAATTTATTTTGAAAATAGAAGTTTTTCGACTAGGTTTGATTAGCAGTGAAATTATATGCATTCATACAGTAATTTTGACTTCTGGGATAGTCCGAACATTTTTTGGGTTATTATAAATTTGGACTTGGTTCGGTTCCAAAAGAATCTTTGAAACGATCCCATCTCAATGAGATCTCATCGAAATTATTTATTAAAGAGAATCATTTATTTAGAATACTTAAGATAAATTCTACTTCGGATCTTAATTTTCTGAAAAGAAATAATGCCTAGATTATTGTCGCAATTTCCTGGGTTTGAAGACCAAATTGTAGTGTCAATTTTCACGCAGGAATTAACATAGAATCTCTAGAATTGACTTTGAGATTGATTCATTTTTCAAAACTTCAATTGAGTATCACTAATTTTTTATGGAGAAGCTACCGTTCTTGGATTTCTACACTATGACTCATCGGAAAATTTTCCGATTTTCACAGTGGATATATTTCGATCATTTGAATGCGGGTGTTCTTATATGAAGAAAATTCCAAGTGATTCGGCTGAGGAGATTTCTGAAATCTCAAAACTGAGATTCGTTCTTTCTCTAATCGATAAACTTCAACATGTCGTGTCCCGTTCGGACTTCGTTAGAATGAATACCAGATAGTAATGATAATGCCTTCTATTTTTTAAAATCTGTTTTAATTCAAATACAACGATGGAAATGCCAGATTTAGACTAAAAAAGCTATATGACTCTTTTTTTTATTTCGCTAGATCTTGTATAAAAATGCAAAAATCAAACAGAAAACGAAATGTACATCATATTTTAAGCTAAAATTGCATAGGCACTCGTTATAGATTCTAGCTCATTTAGAAGCAAATGTCACATCTATCGAAGGTACTATAATGGAGGAATGTGGACAATCCTAAAGTTCTTTTTCTATAAAGCATCATTTTGCACATTATTGAAGTAGTTTTGTAATTTTTTGTTGTTTTCCGACGAAAGTATTTTATCGCTTGTCCATTTCGATTTTCTCGTCATTATATTCATTCTCGAAACATCATATCACTGATGCTCAAGAAGCTTAAAGAAAATAAAACATGAGAGACTTCAAAAATTTGGATAGATACATTCTGTCATTAGGCTTTAGCCATTAGTGGAGATCGGTACGAATGAGAATGCAAATTCAGAGCCTAACTTCCAGGGGATGAAAAAGCTACATATTTCGAAGCAACGATATGATTGATTTATGAGTTTGTTCGCTTTTATCTTTCTCTTGGCATGATAATGAGGATGCCATCAACTTCCAATTATTAACTATAGTAGTAGTCCAAGATTTTTAATGGCATATCTGAGTTACAATATAATAGAAGATATTTAGGGGAAATTTAGAACTATTCCTTGATTATAATAAGGTATAAAGCTTCATTCTTGCAGTGTGCTCTTTTAAATTTGTGTCTCTTAGATTTATAAAAATGTGCCAATAAGTTGTTAGGGACATCGATGAAATATACTTTTCATTATGAGAATTTCTATCTATCCTGGAATGAAACAATTATTCGCACACCTGTTTGATATTCCGATTCTACAGCACTGGATATCACACTAAATACCTGATTAGCTGCCATTAAGAACTTTCTTTGATTCTACTTAATAAGTCTTGAAGCAGTAACTCTTGAACAATGTGACGCTTCTATTTGAAATAAAAATCTCTAAATTCCAATTCATATTTTTATAGAAAGATTTCCACGAAAATAAATATCTTTGCTTCGAAATAGTTTTAACTAGACGGATATTAACCTGGCTTTTTGGATGAATTTTTAATGATTGCAGTTTCTTCTGTTTCTGGAACTAATTACAAATGGTCACCAAAGAGCGTTACTTTAACTAGAACACTAGTCGACGATCTTGACATCGTTATTTCCAGCTTCTTGTAGATACATTCTTGTCTGGCAAGGCAAGAATCACATCGTCAGGCAAGATTCTTTTTTCTTTCTTGCCCAAGAATCTTGGCTGATCTCAAAAGAATTGTGAATATCTTGGCTTTCTTGCCAGATTCCATATCTACTTGAATATCCGATAAGATTCTTCTTTCCTTCCTTCAACNGTTGAAGGAAGGAAAGAAGAATCTTATCGGATATTCAAGTAGATATGGAATCTGGCAAGAAAGCCAAGATATTCACAATTCTTTTGAGATCAGCCAAGATTCTTGGGCAAGAAAGAAAAAAGAATCTTGCCTGACGATGTGATTCTTGCCTTGCCAGACAAGAATGTATCTACAAGAAGCTGGAAAGAACGATGTCAAGATCGTCGACTAGTGAAGTAATAAAAAAGGCAACTTATCCAACGAACACCACAAAATTCGAAGCCTCTATGTAGATAATAATTAAAATATCTTGATTGTTGAGTAGAGTAAACATCGTATCGTGCAATAGAATTACGGCGAACTGAAAGGTGTGCGTGGACAAGTAACTCGAACCAATCAATTGAATTTTCCAATAGATGTATTTGTGAATGACGAATCAGATATTATATATTCATCAGTGACCACATTAATTGACGATAGATTATCAGAGATCACTCATGCTACTGAAAGTACAAAGAATATGCCGGGCATAGATATCGAGTTGGGGAGATGATGGTAACAATGGTGACAAGTGGGAATTATGAAGGCGATCGTCCGGATCAATTCAATTTTGTGGAGCACATCTTGGCCGATCAAGATATGTCCGTATAAGTGTCCGATGCCAAGGATTATCACGTGGTCAAATGGAACAAGGATGCAAATGTAGGAAGTGTCTCAATTAATGATCAAGGTGAAGTCGATACTGTGGCTCATTTGTTGTTTGATGACAAAAATGATTGACTGACGCATTAGTGAGAAGAAGCAAGGTCTACAGAAACATTTGCCGGCAGAAATGGTCAGAACTAGCAAGTAAACCAGTTATATTATCCCATAGGTTTAGTATATGTTTGATATTGGAATCTCAATATTTTCAACTTTGAAATAAGTCATCGATTTCAGCAATATACAATCAACACTAGTTGATTCCACTTTATTCTATCTGGTTAAATAAATCAATGTCCGCAATATACAAGTCATAGATAGATTTTTGATGGTACAATAGCGAGAAACTTTCTTCAACAACGGTGAGCATGATGGTCTTGTAATACATATTGATAAAGCCACACAAAACTTAAACACTAGACAGACACATTGTAATACGATTCAAGTTAAACAGAAGAAGATAGAATCCTTTTTTTTACCAAATTGAATGGTGTATGTGCATGATATGGCTGTGAGTGTGGCCTAAATACTGAAAATAAATCGAATCGAAGCGTTTTAGTTCGTTCTGGTCCGTTTAGTGGCGTAATTATACGAATACACTAGTCATGGTATTAGTATTAGCGGGTATTGATATTTTTATTCTCTGAAAAAATAGAAGTACCATACAAAGCCAAAACGAGTGTTGAACACGGTACTGAATTTGAAAATTGTTTCAAATATTGTAACGAAATCGAAAATGTTTTATGGTATTTGGAATAGCTTTCAAGTAAAATATTATTAACAGTATCTACATCAAAATCAGACTTTTTATTGAATTTCTTCTGTTGCTATTTGCAAATAATCGACAGCAGTTCAGCTAGTTTTGCATTCATCACCGACATGAAGAATACATTTTTTTTATTGTCTTCTATTTTAATATTGATATGTCTAGTTTTTCTAGAACTCACAACTGTTTTCAAGGAAAACAGTGAATGTAAGTTGTAAGTCAAGGTATTGAGGCTCCCCTCTCACCAGAACCCGGGCAACAAGGTGACGGAAAATCAAATTTTTTTCTATAGATTTTCCTAGGAATCGTTAAGTAGGCCAAGTCAAAAATTATTGCACGAGCTCCTCTAGCAATAAGGAAAAGGAATATACATTTCCATGATGATAGCTTTCTCATGACTGCATTACTTGCGACAGGATAAATGATGAAAAAAACGCGTCGCAAAAATGAAGCGTTTAATTGCGAACATTTATTTTGCAAAATTTTAATTTTAATTTGATACACTCGCTGGTAACCTAGTTGAAGTACCCAGTGAAAAATATTCACTGATTTCAATCGAATTTTTCTGCACCATAATCAAAATTAAAATTGATTGATAATTTTGATTATCCTTGATCATGAGGTAACCATTATTTAATATTGTAACTTATCCCATGTGAAATTTTCTGATTGAAATCAGATTACTCTGCAGCAAAATCGAAATTACAAATCGATTTGTAATCTTGATTTTGCTGCAGAGTAATCTGATTTCAATCAGAAAATTTCACATGGGATAAGTTACAATATTAAATAATGGTTACCTCATGAACAAGGATAATCAAAATTATCAATCGATTTTAATTTTGATTATGGTGCAGAAAAATTCGATTGAAATCAGTGAATATTTTTCACTGGGTAACACATATGAACTAAATTATAAGTTATTCAATTTGTTGGCTGCTATACTAGTTGAATTTTAAAGATTTAAATTATTAGAAAATCTGTGTGTAACTAAAGTTTGATATAAAATGATGTAAAATATGACCGAAAATTCATTATTTATCTTAAAACTATGAGAACGTATTAATTGATTAGTTTTGAATTTTATATTAATAGTAATGATACACATGGGAATAGTGTGTTGACACCTACATGAAAGATGATAAGATATAGTAATTAATTCAAACAATAGTGAGAGAACACATGTTTTCATGAAAATGGATAACAAAGAGTATGGAACGAATTTCCACCCAAACTGGTTGACAAATGATATATGGAGAACTTTTTCTGAGACATATCTCTTAGAGTATTTGAATTCATTATGAAATTTTCATTTATAAATAACTTCAATTACGCATCAGAAGCATAGAGGAAATATTTACTTTGTAAATCTATTTAAAAATATGACATTAGCATTGGTCATTGTTTGAAAAAAAAACGTTATTTCATTGGTGACTCGAATGTAAATGCTATTCTTAATAAGTTTCTATACGTTTCTTGTGTTAATGCGTCCAACTAATCGGATAAAATTTTTAACTGCTAACGATACAAAAAATACATTTTTGCGATTGAATCTCATAAAAGTAAAACGTTGTCAACATGTTGTGCGTATAAAAAACGACTCAAGTTATGTTGAAGTGGTAATGTTGCATTTCATTATATTTGTCCTTAAACCGTTCAATATTCAAAGCATCGGCTGCAATAGAGCAAAAGCACTTAACTTGTACGTATCAAGATGCAAAGTGATGAGTTCCACATTTTAGAACCGAAAGGTGAAACATTTAAATTGAGAAGTTTTCACATAATAGCATAATTAAAGATTTTTCTTCTTTCAAAAATGAAAGAAAAAATGCTAGTAGTTACAATACACAATTTTCCCGAACATTGTTTAAATAGAGCTCCAACAGATTAACGTTGTCGTCAATATTTTTCTACCTCTTCTTCAATATAGACCATATTTCAAGAGTATTTTTAAAGTTCGCTTTAAAGTGTAAATCGTTTTTATGGAACCTTGCTTTTCACTTTTACGAACGATTCTTTTCTTTCTGATTGTCTTCAATTGAAGACAAGCGATATTCGAGAGCTTCAATAAGAGTGTTCTTGGTTTTTCGCATTTATTCAAATGGAATCTGATGAAAAGTGCTTTTTACTGTGAGAAAAGCTTCCTGTTGGTTTTTCCTATCTCGTGCAAGCGTATATGATGACAGTTAGATGTTAGTCTTACGTAAGATTGCTTTTGACTTTTTCCCATCTCGTAAAGTGCTTATATCTTTTTCAAACGATTTTCGTTAGTTTTCTCATGCATCGAAATCGAATCCAGTGAAACTTGCTTTTAGTCTTAGGAGCTATTGCTTCTACTTTTCCTCATCTATTGAAATGGAATAAGATGAAACTTACATAATACATATACAAGCAATCCGTTTCGATTTCTCACCAATAGTGGAACGCAATATGATGATAGGTGCTCTCTAGTGTTAAAACGAAGTTTGTTCCTATTTTTAAGCTATTAAATGGAATTATGATGAAGCATGCTTATTAGCCCTTGAAATGATTCTTATGGTTTTCTTTATGTTTTGCAGTACTATATGATCAAACTTACTTTTTAGTGTAAGAATCGATTGAGTTTGGTTTGTTTTGCGATGATAGAAATAAAATATGAGGATGGTTGCTTCTTAGTTTCTGAAGAGATTACATTAAATTATGAAGAGGGGAAGGGTTGTGGGAGTTGGGGATTGTGTTCATGTATTTCGTGGCGTCGAATATAAACATCCATATGCTGAGCCACCGTGTTAGTGAAGGGCTTATTTCAATTCGTTTTAAGGTGTTGTAATGTTCACATTTTCGCTGAAAGAATTGTAAAAACATGAATTTTATAGTCGCAGAAATGAAGCTCAGGCATTATTGTCTTGAGCAGTTTAGCCTTCGCAGAAAAAAATAGTTTTGAAAGCGTACAAAGTGCACATTATGATTCATCGAAACTGATTGCGTGTGGGTGTCTTTCACCTTGAGAATGGTCGACAGGATCATAAAGTAAATAAGGGAACTTCCTTTTGGAAACTATTTATTCGATGAATGATTGTGAAATTTATAGTCGAGCAAATACATATAAAGGGTTGAAATATAAACGTACGTCACTTGAGTCTTATCAGAAGTGTCGCAGTTATGCATTCTATTATTTTTTTTGTAATTTTCATGGGTCTACTATTTCTACCACTCACTTCTTCTTTCTTTACGTCACCTATATCCACACTGTTGAATTATACTAGACGAAATTTAACTTGCTCGGAACGAATCGATACTTTGTACAATGGTACCATGACATATGATAATAGTCAACCAGATCTAACAATGGCCGATTATTGTTTAATTACAGTGACCACCTCACTTGTTAATAACTTAATTTCCACTAAGACGGTTCGGTACGCTATATATTTCTGGAATATGTATCGTAATATGTCTATCAATCAGTGCGGCTTTGTAGGAACGATGGACATTGGATATGGCAACTGTACTCTATACTCTTATGATACGGCAACATCCGTTCAGTTATGTATTTGTTCCACGAATAACTGTAGTGCTACGTATGCAATTTGTCAAACATCTGTCAATCAGGCAGTTTCTTCACCTCCAGCTTTGCTGCCTATTCTTCAACCAGTATTGTCAAACAAAATCACATGCCAAGATTACTATGTCAATGTCTCGGTTGCAAACAACATTGTACCTCCTCTATATGCTGGTTGTCTCCAGTTTTATACTGATTCCGCTTTACCGGATGTGTCAGCATGTTCCTCTTATACTCCTAATCACACAGTCTTATGCGGTGTTATGTACGATATATCAAGTGGAAGTTCTTCACCATATGCCTTTATTGAAGGTGCTTATGAAACATGGATGGCTGAGGTGATTGGTGCAGCTGCATTGAGTACCAACAGTAGTTCGGGCGTGTACGCGTACGAAACTAACACAAATGTGGCGTTCGTACGACCTGGCAGTGGCGCAATGTGCCTGTGTATGACAGATAATTGTAATATCGATATAACAACATGTACTAATGGTATGAACATACCTTCGTATATTTTGGGTATTAATGGATCAACGTCAACAGCATCTACAACAAGGTCTCCAACGCTTACTACTGTGTCGTCTAGCTCAACAACAGCAGTTACAACAACAGGATCGACAAGCAGCACTTCAAGATCCACTATTACAAGTCTACACTCGTCGACAGTAACATCGGTAACAACTTCAATTACGAATTCAACTGCTGGTGTTAGAAATAATAGTACAGTGTCTCATAATGCAACGTCAAGCTCTTTGCGTGAGAAAGCATTTAATGCTATAATTTCAATTAATATTTTACTGTTTTATCTTTCTCTTCGTTTCAGGTGTTGAATATAGGCAGCCTTTCTCAACGACAGCTCTCGTCGCCATCGCAGTTGCTATTTTGTCGCTTGTAACTAATTAAACACTCATTAATACGGTTTAATTCAAATTGCTTTTGTGTTCATTTAAATATTTTTTGAATAAAATCGTGTATCAGTCGCATCTTGTTTGAATGGTTTGGTCTGAGTCACTATCGATACTGCGGAGCAATGGTCTGTCTCTCACTACTGACCAACAGAAAGTTCAAATTTTAATGTTTGTTGCATTATAGATACTAGGTTAGAAGAAGTGAACGAGCGATTAGAAAGCAAGGTTACATGCCATTGAACCACATGTGATCAAACTAGTCTTATAAGGAAACAGAAGTTATATTTCGATCGTCTATGATTAACTGAAGAATTCGAATATCAAGGAAGTGCTACACACTTATATAGAAACGTTCGCTTATAGCTGTCTTTAATTATAAATAATTTTAATTATCCAAAAACTTTTGATGAGATAAACCGAATTATATGAAATATGAAAAATATCTCACGATGCCAATTATGCTTTTTTGGGAGAAAAATTCATTCAAATTTTCTCTAAAATTTCCTAATTTCCAATATCAGAGTATCGATGTTTTAGAATTTGTTCTTATTCTAATTAAAAATGAATTAATCTCGTTTTTCGTGAGAAAAAAGAATTCAAAACTGCTTAGCATTTCTCAGTCTGTATTTATTTTTCTGTCGATGATAAGTCAATCGTGTAAATATTTTGATGTGTCAAAAATGTCTTCGATGGACATTCATTCGTATCCTTATCGAAGTTAAATTAAATGCGCCTAGACGTGATTCATGAGATGCAATTGTTTTGCATCCCGACACGACTAAAACTTAAACCGCATCTAGATGCAAGGAGTGTTTGACTGGAAACGTGATTCTAAACCTACAATGTGTCTAGATGCGTTTAAATGGACGATGTTTGTGTTTGGTGTTTACATGGGTGGAGTCTCTTCCTCTAAAAACTTGATCTTTTTCGATGTAAATCATTTTTAAAATGAACAGATAAGCATGTTATCTGGATTGTCTACTGTACGAATTCATAAAAATAATACTGATTGTCGCAGGTTTTCAGACTTATTACGAAGAAGTTTTGATATGAACATACGTTGTACAATAAAAAATTGCCGCCTGTTTATTGAATAACAATAATGAGGAACATGAAAGAGAGTTGGTTGTGAATGTAGTTGGTAATGAGCCCAAAAAACACGGATACGCACACATGCAACCTTATTCTTTCTCTTGAACAATATGCGTATACATAGAATACAAATATCTTTAGTAGTAGAATGAAAAAAAGTCGAATGGTAAAAATAATCTACTTAAACTCAAAACATAAATAACTTCAGTGTTCGATGATGGTTTCAGCGTGATCAATGATTTCCTATGAATTTGTTGATGAGATTTACGTTCGATTCTTTCCCGAATGGCGCTTTTTTTCTCAAGTGTTGTTCTTTTCTTAATATTTATGCAGATCGTTATTTTGAATAATGAATTTCACTGGATAATATATGACATGTTTCTACCCAACAAGAAAAAATACATAGGAGCGTGCAGAGAAAAACGGTAGAAAAGTTACCGCAATAGTCATGAGAAAGATTATTAAAAAAGTCAGCAGAATTCTTTCAGTGTCTGCGTGTAACAAACCAGACAGAGTGTTCGTGTCGTTTTCAATAAATTTAATACATTGATTTGTATTCACTGGGAAAAATTTTTCATATGATTATTTTTTTCATCATCCATTTCGTTCGTTCCTCGTATAGAAAGAAAAACTGATCAAAAAGAATATAACAAAATTATGATTGGATGAAGAATATAAACAATTTTTCAAATGTGCTCGACACATTTCGTTCTTAATACATTAAGATACACTGTATATTTAAAAGAATTATCGTAAAACAACATTTTTTAAGAAGCAGGCTTTGAAACAAGATGAAGTTCTAAAATTCAGTCAACATGAAATATTTTGTTGCACACAAAAACAGCTTCAACTCGCTTGAAATAAATTGAATATGTGATCACTCAACTCTTTCTTTTCAGTAATCAGCTATTCAACGATGAAACAATAAAAACAATTATAGTTTGCTTAGTTAGAAAGGATCAAAATGCAGAGTTTAATGGCCGACGTGTTTGGTTATATTTCTCGAGATTTACTCAACAAAGCTCTGCAGTAGAGAGTAATTAATCAATTACTTAAAGAATAAAAGAAAAACGCGCATTTCATGCAAATCAATAAATACAGAAAATAAATTTAATAGTGAGGCGAGTCATTTTTCTTGTTCGTTATTTTCGTCCTATTTTATTTCTTTAGGTTGTATTAACAAAAGAGGTCGATTGAAATTAGAGCTTATTTCTTATTGAGTGTCTACTAAACTTCGTTGTAGATTTCCTTCATTTTGAATAACAAGAATAGTAGTCATATCAGCCACTGGAGATTGTTAGAAATACGTTGTGCAAAGAATATAAAATTTACATAAAAACAGTTTCATTGAATAGCAAGAAGCCGATGGACAAACCTGGTTGCTCCGTAGTTCACTTTTCCTTTTTCAGTATTTGATATTGTTAACACTTTTCTTCGACTTCAATGATAATTCATAATACTAGGATTTCTCTTCTATATTGTAATAGCATATAGTATGATTGATCAAATCGACTATCAATGGACTATCCTCGATAGTTGTTTAGCAATAATGCCATTCCAAGGGTGTTGGTGTCAGTGTGGATGTGGCTTCAAGCATCCGTGTGAGTGTGGTTAGGTTGAGCATAATCATCCATACTCTTATACGGTATAAATCTTTAACAGATAATGCAGTCGATATAACATCATCATCACCACCACCGAAACGTATAGGAACTCTTTTTTCTTCGATGTTCACCAGGTTCTTCAATATTATTTGATAGACAAACATTCATTGTTTCATTCCAAATTCTGTTGAATTCATTTTCATTTCTCAATCACTCGAGATAACTAATAGTAACTTTGACTTGGGTTAAGATTATGTTGAAAATACATCAGACTTTTGTAAAAACTTCGATAATTTATTTTTAATTAGAACTACTCAACTCGTCAAGTGAATGTGAACAATGAAATCAAATATTTGTACTATTTTCAACATTATAAATCCATATTATCAACTTTGATCTAATCCAAAGCAAGTGTTGTTTCTGAATAACGTATTAGTATAACTTTTAAAGATACAAAATGGTGCGTCTACTACAGTCATTCTTCTTGATCAATTAAGCAATCTACATTGACCTTGAATACTTTGAAAACGTCAGATGTCAGGTATATCAATGATGAAAATGCAGTCTCAGGAAAAAATAAACCAAGTATGCAATGCTTAAACATTGCTATAACAACTATTTGAATATGAGATTATCTAGAGAGGCAATAATCTTTATTGTTTACCTTCAGATATCAGGCGCGCTGCCTATGCTACAAGTCGTTGTGGAGGATAGAGACATCAACATTTGACGCTCTTGGTAATCAGAAACGTACTTAATGCTTTTTCATCATTTTGTGGTTCAGACCATACGATATACCCATCAGCAATTATAAGATGATGTTGTATATGTTGCGAATGATGTCCAGATCGATCTACCATTTACTACGATGTGGCATTCTATAAATCGTCTTCTGGTTGTTGAAGGCACTAGCTGAATAGAGTATAGACACAATAAGTTTACCAATGTAAGAGATGGAACTGAAGGAGCCATATCATTCTCCGTCAAAAAGTAAAGTCGATACAGGAAATGAAATAGAATTCCCTACCAAGACATCCAACTTTAGACTTTTTTCAGTACGTCAGCATCGACTAAATCTGTTTTATAGCTTTTTTCTGATTCTGTTGCTTACTGAATTTGAAGTCAATGTGATTGTTGACCCTCAATAGGATCTATTTAAAAGCTGTTTAACAAGCAAAACAAGAGCGCTTATGAAGCATCATCAAGACCTACATGAAATCTATATTGATTTGGTCGTGAGTTGAACACATTTTAGAAATCATTCAAAGATTATTGAAATCGATGTTTAATTAATCGTCAAGATTTTTCTTTCTCGTTAAGAACGTTTCAGGCATATAAATATAAACTGGTTCATATACGTGTTTTGGATAGTTTCCCTCATTTACTCTCATAATTATAATATAACTATAGTATACGTAAAAGTTGTGCTCAAGCATTTTTTTATTTCTGACTGTCTAGTTAATGATGAATGTAAGAAACTTTTAAATTCATACTTGAGTTCAAGACTACAATTTTTTACTTGACCTTAAAGATAACCATAGCTTTACAACTCTTTTAGCGATAAAATTTTAAAAATTCTTCTAAAGCTATTCATTCTGAGCTTTCGATTCTATCGTTTGCTCATTATTTGATTCTAATAAGGCTAAGGAAGTCTTACAAAAGATTCATGCTCTTGTCAAACTGGTCAAGAAACATGACCAATTTACTGAATGCTCTAGCTAATATCATTAGTGTACTCAGAAAGCTCACACCACCAGATTTTTAATGCGGAACTTTATTCTAGTATACATCAGACGATAGACAGTCTAGTCTGAAAATTACAATCAAAACAAGTATATTTCTTTTTTGCATAAGAATCGCATTAAGATGAATATTTTTTGAACAACTCGAGAAAGAAGGATTTGCTTTAACTCAATTTTTCAGCGTATTATAAGTTATAACAAATAATTGAATTCATACATGAACAAAGTTTCACATTGATATTTAGTGACTTGAATTTCGGGTGTACACTAGCGAAATAGACCAGAGGTTCTGTAAAGCGACTATGCTTATTGACTATTAGACCACGAGCATCAATATTTCTAGGATATCTTTATGGTCTCATTGAAATCAATTAAGAAAATCTCACCAGAGTCACTACCTGGCGATTATTTCAATCTGAACCGGTCATATGGTGAGGGATTTCACAGCATGTAAAAAGAATCGCTTTCATAGAAAATCATAGTGAGGGAAAATTTCCTTGTTTGATTTGATGTTTTTCGTGCTACTATCACGAGTTTATATCGTTGTTTTGCTTTATTTCTATGGGCTTTTTCTTTCCTTTTAATCTTAAATAAAGAGTCCATTATATAATCGGAAGATTGATAATGAAGTTTAATAGGTCAGATGTCTGAGAATGAAAGCAAATATGAAGCCATAAGCAAATTAACACACTCATAATATAGAATGGCCTTATTGAGATGAAATTTGCCCGTAGGATCGAAATTTACTTTTTGCAATAATTTAAAGACCTGATCGGTTGTTGATTGCACTCGAAGTTTTCCAACCAAAAATTTCCCATATGACTCCCTGTTAGTTTGCAAAAATCATGGTACCCTCCCCACCCCTCTCATTAATATCACCTTTCTTTATCTATAACGACATTCTTATCCGACATCAACTTCACCGGTATATTTAAATCTGACGGACACATCAACATTATTCCAAAGTAATAAGCATTAGTGACATCAAGTGAGTTAAAACCTCTGCCGATTTCGACGTAAGTACAAACTTGATCAACATTTAGCATTTTCTTTATCTCATAGAATTTCGTTGTTCATGTAAAATTTAAATATTGTCTACAGCAAAGGTCAATATTTCTCTAATCTATCTCATGCGTTTGAGAGCCTAGCATGATCGAAATGAATCTGAAATCATTTTGTGATTGTACACGATTTTCTATTGGAATTGTTACCTCAATAAAAAAAAACGTGCATTATTGATAGATGGAAAATAATATCTCTGAGAAATAGGTTTAATCAAAAACTTCGAATAATTATGCGACTTTTGAATTCTGATAGTTAAAAATCGATATCATCCCATCGTACATAAAATAATTTTTCTTATGAACCCACGGTTGAAAGGCTGAGTTGAATACGTTAGCGAAGTTTTAATCTGACAATATTTCTTTTCCGTTTGTCTTTCACTGTAGATTTCTATATTTTTGCGTCTATTCTTTTTTGCTTTACAGGCAATAGTTGTGCATTTGATATTTAACGTTCGTTGTACACACTATGAAACACTTCAATTCATTTCATAAAATGCTATTGTCAAGTTCTAGCTTGATAGAAGTTTTACCAGATAATCCGAAGGGCTTTGGCAATACATACTACAGTGACACTTTCTTGTGGCACATCCGAAGACGAATCAGGACCAACCATAGTTCACAGTGCAGGTGTTCAAATTTATAGTGTTCATCCGGACATTATTCGAATTTTACAAGAAGAATTTACAAATGACAACTTATGTGATAATGAAAAAGGCGTTCGATGTTCTGATCCATCAGCAGACGTTATCGAAGCATTTGAAAATGCAGGATTCTCTGTCACAGGAATCTCAAGAACTTATGATCGTAAAATATGAATGCTACCGAAGATGAGTTAGATGGGACATGCACAAGAATAAGAAAGGTGAAGTTGATTATTAAAAGTTGGTTTCAAAGAACAAAAGACTTGATCTATTTTTTATTCACTTAGATAGAAATACCGTTTTTAAAAAAAAGCATATCTTCTTCAATAAACTAGATATAAAAGACGAATATGTTGCTTATGCCAGCCAAACTTGTGCTAAACTCTTAATATAATGTTCTTTTTACGTTTCATTGTATTACTCTTCATCAGGCAAATATTTTTCGTGATCGATGAGAACCCAACTACTTGTTATCAGAAAATAAATGTGAAAACTTCGGACTTATGTCCGAGAGTTATGTGTACTTCAAAAAGTGAATGAGACAAATCAGTCATCCTAGAATGTGTGCACGGATGAAGTATCTTGGTAAACCTTTTTGGGAAACTCCAAAACTACTGATCATCTCAGACATATCTAGGCAATTTTGTTTCTAGATGCAGTTTTTGTGCATTTGAGACCTTTTTGCAGCCAATGTTTTGTTAGAAAGCTGCGATTTGGTTAAAAACTAATATCAGATTCGGAATCAGCGTTAAAAACTGAGTCACTTTACATAAGTTGTGGATAATTCTGAGAAAAAAGTTTTTTTTGAAAAAATCCCTGTACCCCACCTCAGGGATTGCTTGGTGAAAAATGACAATTTTTTCNAAAACTAATATCAGATTCGGAATCAGCGTTAAAAACTGAGTCACTTTACATAAGTTGTGGATAATTCTGAGAAAAAAGTTTTTTTTGAAAAAATCCCTGTCCCCCCCCCCCCCCCCCACCTCAGGGATTGCTTGGTGAAAAATGACAATTTTTTCGATAGCTCAGCCATTTCTCGACGGATCCTTCTCATCTTCGAACTTGACCTAGATATTGATGAGAAAATTCTGTGCACAAAATTTCAACTCAATCGAATGTAATTGTGAAGAGTTATCGAATAAATGGACGGACACACGGACCGATTTTAGTAGTGTACTCACTTTTTGAGTACACAAAAACAAACAACAAAACAGTAAGACTGTTCTGACAGTCGAATTCTGTTGAATTAAGTTAAAACAATGTGTACATGCTGTATTAGAACAATCCATTATTTACCCGACTTCTATCTAAGACGTCTCATAACTAGATAAAAACATACTCAAATTTTGTTTCGATTCATGTCTGGACATTACACCTCTGTAGAATATTCGTGGCTTGATCAAAATTGTGAACGTGCGATATTCTTATTGCGAACGAGATTTTTTTTCTGACGTGTACTGCTTTCAGCGAATTTTTATACTTTTCCGATTTCTATGTTCTAATTAAACATGGGAACTTCTATTTTAATTTCGACTAGATGGTCGTATTGAATTGATGAAAACTCTTTATTCTTATTGTCATAAAAGCATTGCTGCCCATCGTTTAATATAAATACTATAGATTAGATGCAAGCCTATCATTTATTGACTGTTATCTCATAAAATATCAGTATCATACACAATATATTTATACAATTTATTTTCACAGTGTGAATGTTTCTTTACACAAACTGTTATTAGGAAGTGAGTAAAGCTTGATGTGACTGTTTTTAGTTTAATTTCAACGAAACTTCATTTAAAAGTGTTATCCAAATGAAAGTAATAAACTTTCTGAGCGTGGTTTACGTATGAAATTCTACTACGTAGATAGTGATAAGTGTATATTTATATAAACAGATATTGTTTGGACGAGTTGAATATTTCACAATGTATTATTATCCATACGTCCTGAAAATCAAAGACAACTTGGAAGTTTTGCTAAATAAGAGGTTAAGTTAATTTTTGTCATTTGCTCTGTCTGTGTGGTCACACTAGAACATTATTCATCGTCATCCAATCAAGTCACAATCAATACTATCTAAACTCGAAATAGCTATGAATATTCTGAAACGAGTTTTCAACATTCTGCTGAAAATGATACATCTCAACAGCAATACATATTTAATACTGACTAGTAAAAAAATATTTCATATTGATGATTCTAATTGTTTAATGAATACAAATACTAATCATTAATGTATTTCTATGTACCTATGAAAGTCTACAGAAAAATAAAAGAAGCATTTTGCCGATGTTGGATTTTTTGCACAGAAATAGACAAATTCGTTTCTAACTGATCGATTGACTTAAGCCCCCCAACCTGAAAATGTCAATTCTGGTCAGATTTTTCAATTTTTTGATTTCTAGTGCGTCTGATAGCGAATGATGTCACCTGTCAAATGCACTGTAACTTATTCATTTTATGAATTTTTTCATGATGAAAAGTTCAATTTTTTCCCCAGAGTACTCTACTCACCGAGGAAATGTTTCTTTGACAACTTTTATTGCCGATGAGTATTGAATCTCTTTGTCGATATATCGGAGTGATGGCTACATGCTGTATATGTCGCTAGTATATTGACTTTGAAATATATTTTAATTATCGATGATACATGCATATATGAGCATATATTGAAAGAATAGAATCTGATCTTCCTGTTATATGAGTTAACTTTTATTGGACGAGAAAGCAACAAACATTTACTAGTGTCTATATTCACTAATTTCATGAAAATGATTATGATTGTGAAAAAACTGAAAGTAACGACAAAACACTAGGAAAATCTGTACTAGCCTATCCCTCGATTTCAGTCTTCAGTTCGGTATATTTTCTTCTAAAGATGTTCGTTTATTTTACTAAAGTTATATGCAAAAACTCGAACTTCTTCAGATTTGAATCAAAAACAGTCCAATCAACACATTCGAATCGATAATCTATTGAAAATACATAGAAATCTCATTTAACAAAACTTTATTCTGAGAAAAGCTTTAAAATCATTCTGGAAACATATTTTGCGTTTTTCTCAACATATGGTTTTCTGTCATGTCATTATTGTATCTTCCGAATACCTGCACCACTATTTATGATAAAGAGTTCGGGTTGGTTTTAAATTATAGCTATGACCTGTCACTGCAACTTAACAGAGTCGAATTTTATGATTAAATGATCTTTGTTTTCGAATATCGAAATTTGACTAGCAATAGATTCTCGATTTTTGCACTACATGCTTCCATTAAAAAATTGAGAAATAAAATGGGTATTCGACTTCGCTGAAGTTGTTGTGGCAAGTCGTAGCTATATTTTAAAACCAACACGAACTGGACAGTATTTGTAATGGACAAGAAATATGAGAAATGCCGACACCCCCATTTTTGCATCATGATTTCGCAATATATGGTCACAGACTTAATAATTTGGGCTGAAATTTTTACTGTGAGATACCTAGCAGTGAACACGCCTTCCTTGAAAATTTCAGCAAGATTCAATGAGCCGAAGCGAAAATGATAATTTGAGGAGTGTGGACCTTATAAACTCATCAGACTGACGTAAGTGCAAAATATCGCAACGAAAAACGTTGCATTTCACCATTGGTTAATAAATATTATCTCACAAAATTGTGTGTAAATTTATAAAAGTGCAACAACCAAAAATGATTTAATGGGAAAAAATCGAAGCAGGATTATGAGTAAGACAAAAAATGTTATACTGTTGAAAATAATAATCGCAGTGTCAAAGCTTGAAGAAATAAGTTTAATTATTCATATCCTATCATTTTTGTTATGCCAATAGTAGTTGCTAGAAGAAACATGACTAAACTCAAATTCATGCTTTTCATACTACCAATATTATAGGATGTTCTTAATGCTGTGGCACTACAGTATCCAACATTGCTATTCACAAATGCCATGTAAGAGTTATCTAGACCCAATAGAAGACGAATTGGTTGTCCAGACCACGTAATGGTTGTTTGAAAATTTGTTGGCATTGATAGAGGCAGAGAAATACTGGTTTGAGAGTTAGGACATATACCAGTAGTGCTGCCTGTCATTTGCATCTGATTATTAGTAGTTTTAAAGAATTTAACTTGCTTGGATAAACAACAACATACGGTTGTATCGCATCCACTATCCATTTGAAATGTTCCGATCCAATTGGGTGTAGAAGAAATTGTACCTTATATGAAAATAGAGAAAAATTTAAAGAGGCTTTTGCCTCTTCTGGACGACTGAGACAGTTAGCTCTGAGTACCGCAGGTAATATGTATGTTAAGGTGTCAGGTTTGTTGGTTTCATACTTCTCCATCTATATCACTCGTCTCAAATGCTTATCAATCAACATATCCATCTCTGGCAAATACGTATTCATCTGAGTAAATATCATCTTGCGTATCTATCTACTACGTTTCTGTACGTAAACTAAATAATGAGTTCAAAAAAGCAAAGCAAAATTTTGTCGATTAAGCATGTAAAATATCGATGTTCCTTTCGCAGATATATGCAGAAATCCAATTTATCGTTCCTTTGGCAAACAACCAGATATTTAATGTTAGTCGATGAGAGTATTTTGCGGTGCAGTTTTATCAAAGTGTTTGATCACTTTTGTTTGCTTACCTAAAGAACATGATTTGAGAACACCAACTGGGACTGCAACAGCAATCACAAGCAAAACACCAATTGCCAAACCAATACCAAGTCCAATCAAACATCGTTTTGAACAGCAATTAGAATGTTCACTAAAATGTTAAACAAGAAGAAAATTTATTGTTAGAATTAAGATGCATAGAATCATGTTCGACCCCGAATTCTAGCATAGTCTATATGTCCGAGAAAAAGTCTTCCTCAATAAGATCATGGTGTTAAAAAATTTAACTGATTCGAAAAAGTTAGACATTTGGTAAGCATCAATGCCATAAACAGTCTGACATTAACCGCTTGGTTAAACCAGTCCGTACTCCGGTTTTCTATACTGAAATGAAAGCGGTCTGTAAAAATGAAATAGACGAATTAACTCTCATGGTTCATTTTGGATCGGTTGAAACCTCATTTTGATGACTATAAGTCATGAGACTTCACTTGGGCTAGTTGATCTCATCTAGGCTTTTCTCAAGGTCCAAGTATTGTCTTTCTCATACATTCATTCACACTTCATCAACCGATATTTGTGTTTTAAAAACATGTAATACCGCAAGACAGAGCCGTTTCAGATACTGTAGTTTTTTAAGAAAGATTTTTCCGTGGGAATTACAAGAAGATTAGAACACTTACGATTTAGAAGTTTGGTACATATCATCGTTTCTTGTTTCCGGATATTGATATTCTTGATTATCTGGTCTTAGTTGTATTGATGAAAATCTGTGATTTTGCGGTTGCATGTCATCCAGGTAATCAAGACTCATTCCAATGTGACCATCATTAGCTGTGTATCGACGAGATGACGTCATGCCAATTCAATGCTGAAATTGATTTATCAAAGGCTCTCTCACTGTTAAGAAAATGCTTGAGCAAGGCTGTTCAGTTTAACCGTTTTAATAACAGCGTTCTGAATTAGGAACAACTTTTTCAAATTTTTTAATAACTCGCGTGTGCGACATGACATCGACGTGCCGTTTTCTCTATGACATAGAAGAGACTTTTTTACATAAGTTACATCCGTGTAAACATCATACCCCTCATTTTTTTCAATCAGATACTCAAGTGGATCAATCCTGCCATCTGATGGGGCACTTCAAACTACGTCAAACATTAGGGGATCAGCCTGGTTAGTGTCCTAAACGAGAAAAGACGTTCGTCGTTCTTCGACAGCTCCCATCGAGCTTCTAGCCGTTTTTCGTCAGCTCGGATTGCTGGATGTTTTCCCCGAAACATAAACGGCGCTGTTTAAGATTGTTTCCGATGAAATGCGATAGCTGATAAATATCATCTACTCTGGTCGTTTATTACCCAAAATCACATAATTTTTCATCGATTACGGTGTAGATATTTTCGGTCACTCATAGTTTGTCCCATTAGCTAATATCTTTTATCGTGGCAAAATGTTTCTTGGCAAGTAAAATCTGCACTACAGATGGTGAGTTCGTATTTTGCTCCTCTTGTGAACAGAATTGCTCCCGGATTGTGTCCTGGTAGAAAAACGTTTTGAGAGTTAATTTGTATCAAAAATATTAGAAAAAAATAATTAAAGATTAATAAATACTTGTAAGTAAAGAAAATATTATTTTTACTTGAATAGAAAGTACCTTTTATTTAAAGATCGTGAAAAGTACTATTTTAATTATTTTAAAATAGAAATTATTTTCAGCAAGACAAATACTGATCCTTAATTTATTGTTAGATTTCATGTGAATGCAAATATTTTTCTTTAAAATACACTATTTAATACGATTTCAATATAAAAGTAATTTAGAATAAAATTAAAGACCTTCTTAACAATTGACTCTCATATGACTATCTAATTGCTGGGTAATATTAAAGAGGCACCACTATCTCTGTATATTACAATAGTGTTCATTTATTTCCCATTTTGCGCCATTCTGAGGTCATAACGGACTTTCGCGGATCATTAATATCGGACCTGAGAACTAGGAGATATCAAAATCTATCACAAGTAGATCAACCCGTGATGTTTTGTCCAAACATTTGAGAGGCTTTTGATTCAGTGCAAAAGTCACGTGAAACGGCTAAAAAAACGCCAGTCTTAACGGTGGTCATTCCCAGGGGGAACGAAACGACCACTTCAAACAACATCATTTATCATCGGTTTTCTTCGTTTCACTGTTCTCCGTAAAAATGGTCATCGTAACAGCAGTCGCTTTTCGCCGTTATAAAGATATTTTAGGCAGTTTATGCACCGTTTTCTAGGACATCGGTAGTAGACCTGATGAATCTCGAGGGAAATCTATCCATTGATAATATTGGATTCTGAGAGTTCGAGATAAATGCGATGAAAATATCAATGCTGTATATAATAAGTGCCTTAAACGTGAAATTATAAAGAAATTTCTTTCACTGGCGAAGATATTTCACGCAAAGGGCTAACATTTGCTAGGAAGCACATCAGTTTTCATATCGAACTGTTCACAACAGAACTTGCATAAGCAAATTATGCATTTGTGAAATCGTATATGATCGATATCAAGTCTTTCTGTTACAAGTATATCAATGTATCAACGGAGCGAAGAGCGAGATCCTCATGTGTTATTTTCACATTGGAACGCCATCTGTTTGCAAAATCATTTGTTCTCCTCTACTGAACGGTATGATTTATTTACAGTAAGTGAATTTTACAAATGGAAATTTGAGCCAAGATAGGCATTTGTCTGAGCATGAACGAAAGGATAAAATATAAATCAATGCATGGTAAATATGATTTTTCGATGCCTACCTTATTTTTCAAATTCGGATGTTTGACGTTAATAATGACAAAACAACTCGTCTAGCCACGCTCACAAAACAAATAAACAGTAAAATTTATGCATTTCTTCGGTTCTCTACAGAAGCATTTATTTATTCCTGTTCTTCGTTTCTCTTGCTTACACAGGAAAAGAAAAAACGCACTTCTAACTGATTTTCTTAAGGTCGTGGTACACCCGATAATAGTCACTTTTTATGGAAATATCAAGTTTTTGATTTTTCATTATAAATCTACATGTGAAAACGAAATGCATAAGGGGATGTGTCTAAATACGTTTCCAACAGCATTGTGATGTGTTATAATTGAAACATCAAGGTTGCACCCATCCATACGCGTCGCACCAACGGAATTAGGCACATTGGTATTTAGAAACGTACTGAGACCCATGCGAGACAAGAATACTTTCGCTCACTATTTCCCTTCAAACGTATCTAAATGCATTCGCCAATGTATACTATAGTGAGAAGACACGTTCCTATGCTTTAACATAAACTACTAGTTACCTCAATGTTGCTTATTCAAATTAATAATATTCTTCTAAAACATGAAAATCGTTGGAATTATTGCACATCTTTCGATTTACTGATACTGTTTTGAAATATTCAAAATAGTTTATGATTTGACTGATTTAGTCATAATATAATCTACATTTAATGTAGTTTTTTGATACTATTAAATATACAAGCGTCTCAAGTTTTTACTAGATTATTATGAGTGTTGGTTTACTGTAAATTTATAAATACCAATTATTTTCTAGAAATAAATTAATAATGGGAAGTGAATCTTTCTGATCGCAGAAATATAGATGAATGTGATCTTTATATTTATATGGAGAAGAGGCGTGATTTCATTATTTACAGTAAGAAAGATGAAATCAATAGCTATAATAAAGATTTGTTTCGACTATAGAAATATCAAGAACTACCTTAAGTAACGATTGACTACTTTAACGAACACTTCGCTCATGGTAGTCCCTCACAAGGAGGTGATATTATATTTTCAAAAAAAAACTGAGTTGATGGATATAAAATCTATGATAACATTCGATGTATTGCATTGTGCTTCGAATTTCAGAAAAGTACTTTCGTTCATTTTTGACGAGTTTCTCTGCTCTATCAGAGAAAAATATGGCAAAGAATAATAAATCTCAGTAGTTACATGTATTGATTTGTTTACTAGTCTGGTTTTCAATTATAATATTGTATGAAACGCATTTTAGAACAATATCCTCAACGTTTAAATAATGTATTAAGTAAGAAATGAATGACTTATGGTTTGGAAATAAATTCAAGATTATATATTTTATTTGGAGAAGGAATCAGAATAAAAACGAAATCATTGACTTTATGTTCATAGCGTAAAAGAAGAGAACATCGTGTTTCATGAATAAATCTCATTTACATAGTAATGTAATACATAAATTAGACATGCTATAGTTACTTTTGGTCAATATCGATTCTCTGCCATCAGAGGTCAGTATTTTGTTTGTTGGAGTTGGCTGTTTTAGATTTTTAGAAAATTGATAAACACGTAGCTAACTTATATGATATGTTGTTTCCTCTTCTATAGTTTATTACCAGAATTTATTCTTATTTATCAGCGTCGGCTTAGCATTAGAAGTATATTAAATAATGATTATTTGATGTTTTTCCATTAGGGCCAAAAAAAGATGTGAAGACTTTCATATTTATTTGAATTAGTATTAAGTAATATTTTTTTTTAGTGCTAACTTTAATTCAATACTAACTGAGGAGCATTAAATTGCCATTTTAACACTAACAATACAGTACTAAGTGATTTTCTTGAATCTAATAAAAAAATATGTATTAGCATTTTTTTAAAAACTAATGCTAACCTGATAGCAATATTTTCATTACTTTTCTTACTTTTTTAATTATATATTTTTAAAACAAATGTTTTCTTTTCTCAGATTATAAGTAATCGTTGCACTCGGGATAATCAAAACAAACATCGAGAAAAACTGCTTTGGAGCTAGTCTGTAGTCTATTAGTTTGGATAAATTGATAGGCAATCATAGATCTTCTGTTCGAGCCTCGATCATTGCCCCAGGTAGAGAAGTAAGCGCTGGTTTCCACAAGAAACCACCTGAATATGGAAAGAGTATTCCAGCCTGAAAGTTTTCAGACTTTATCCGGTAAATTCCAAAGAATTTCTGTTGCTTCCGAATGGAACCGGCCGGAAATGATTGAGAAAAAACACGAAACACTTTCAGTCGGTTTACTGCAAACAAGTTCCTCCGGTGATTTCCGATGTCTTCTTGCAAGATACGGTGATTTTCTTGCGTCTTTTCTGCCAGTTCCAGCAGTATCCGTTGATTGAAATGATAGACCTGATGTATAATATTAAACGGTAAGAGAGACACACTTGTTCTGATAATGTGCCTCTGGGATGAACTGATCATTACGTGACCTTGATGGTGATGTAGTTCGAATCTACAAGAACAGGACCAATTTTTTTCTTAAAATTAGTTCCAAGCGAGCTAATTTTCAAATTCTTTCGAACGCATCAGATGTTTCACAGCACTCTTGGATGCATTGAAACGCATCTGGTTTTCAGATGTATATAAACGTATCCATAAAAGTGATGAAAACACCTGACACGTTCAGACTCATCCTTGTAATGACCTTTCGTACCCTGCTAAAGATCTTTTTAAGACCCGTTTTGTTGTAAAACAATTTTCATATTGGATTACTACGAAGACGCTGCCGAATTGCAATGTACTAAAAGAAAATTGAAGCGTCATGGTTTTCTTCGCACAATGATTAAATAAAAACACTACGTCATTCATGTTCTAAAACTTTATTATGTATTTATTGTCAGATTTACAATAATATGAAACAAAATCAGTCGAATATTTGTAGCCGTTCTTTCGTTTGTCGAACAGATGTGCATTCATAAATGCATCGCTATGCATCGTCTTTTTCCAGAAATAAAAATTAGGCAGATTCTACAATTAATTTTCAAATCAAGTTTTACTACAAATGAGTTATGTCACCTATAACGTAAATTTAAGCTTGTCGACTATTTGTTTTTGATAACGTTCTACTATAATTTATAGAGTGATTTATTCATAGATGCTTCATGCAACAGTCCATTGTCGCACCTACCGGAAAACCTAGAAAAAATTATGAAGAAGACGTTAGAGAATACTTTATATCTTTACGTATTCAATGGTAGTGAGCATTTAATATTAACATTAACAATGAATAGATGTGGGTTAAGACAGCGGTATTGAAAAATGACAACATAAACAGTGAACGAGTAATCGTGACACATAAATAAATGACTCTAGGACCTGAGATTGAATCGAAATGAGCTCCTCGAAATCTTTTGAATATCTAATTATAAATAATTTATTCAAAAAAATAAAAACGTATCCGAAAATTCGTCGAATATTTTTAATCATTGATCCGTTGTTAGAAGCTACAAGGACATACATGTATATTTTTACCTATCATATACAGAATATGGACAAAGAAAATTATTTTCACGTGACAGTTTGCCTTTGTCTCAATCAGAGAACGTCATACTTCTTCTTATCAATCATGAAAAATTCATATCATATGTGTTCTATGTTATTTTCACGAACTGTTTCATAGAATATAAATGACGAGTGTCAAAATACTTTGATTGATACGATATTAATTCCCACAGCGTAATGCGCCTACGTAATTAGGCAACTGACCAGCTTAAATTGTAGTCACAGTCTTATATTGAAATGTCAGCATTTCGAAGCAATTCAGCGTTCAAGGATTTTATCTCTTCTCCCAACGCGAGTGTAGTTATAGTTGTGAACATGAAATCTTTCTGTTTTCTGGCATTCAGAGTTATTCAGCTACGCATTGACACTCTTTTCAATTTCATTATAATTGTCTAAGAGATTTTTAACATCGATCGATGATGAATATGTATAACAAACATGACTCGTGATCGTTATCGAAGACATAGAGACAAAGATGAAAATATTTTAAATTCAACCATATGAAGAAGTTTACTCATCCAGTCAAGATTAATTAAATGCAGGCAAGTTACTAAAAATTAGTTCTTGAACAGATGAAATATTGATTCATGCAAAACATCAGCGTGACATAGAAACATGTTTTTGTCGACTGAAATACACTCCCTTTTCACCTGTTTACGTAATATCTAACATAGTTTAAATTTTAGTCATTTTGTTGCTGTTCCGTTGTCGTGTAAATGACATGCATTTGAAGGACATATAACGTCATCTGTTTTTGTCTGTACGCAGTCTAGAAAATATTTTTGCTTCCTATTCTTTTGTGTTTATTAAATACATCGTCTCGGCTGTGTAATTACATCGCAGAAAAAGACTCAATAAGTCACTCAAACGAAACGAACTTTTAACACTATCTTACCGAAGTAGGTGAAGCTATTATGCAATAATAGGATGAAAACTAAATTTCAACAATAATCTATTTGAAATTTTAGAAAATACCGATGGATTATTTCGCATTTACAGCTCCGCAGTTTAACATCAAGCGAAATTTAACTATGAGGGAAAAGTTTGGCGTAATTCGTAGATTTTTTAGTGATATGCTATCCATGCTTGTTAGCTGGCCACTCTTTATATTGAATAAACTTGGACTTTCATTTATCACTCATTTATTCTCAACGTCCATAAATCCAGCATTGTGCTCATTATGTATGTGTGGTGCAATCCTTGGTATGGGATCTTCTATTGGCATCGGAGTAGGTGTTGGAGTTGGTGTTGGATTGAATTGTGCGAAATCTTCCACTTTGTTTTCAAATGTTACAAACAGTACCATGAATGTTACAAGCAGTATCATGAATATTACGAATTCAACGTTTGGATGATTGTGTATCATTTAGAAATTAGTGTAGAAGAAAAACCAACAGAACAATTTTTGTCCAATTTTTCTATGAATTCATTTTATAAAGATATAGCTATTTTTAAGCGAATCACAATTTCTGTTTGACATTCTTAGCTATTGTTCTTTCTTATTTAAAGTTTGACACAATATCTATGTTTTGTTAAAATCTCGCAAAATAAATCAATCATTAACTTCGATAATTACATAATTCAAAATAATATTATTTGAATTCAAAATTTCAAGTAGACTTTGCTATTCTCTCACACAAAGTATAACAAGCAATAGTGATCTATCAGAGTATATATTTTTCTCAGAAAGATTGTCATATATGATGATGTATATTTGAAACGTTTGGTATTTATTTTTATTGATTGTCAATGTTCAGTTAGATGATTTATAAGAAAAATCTATCAAATCGTTATTTAAGAGTCTATTAAATATGAATGATCATCCACTATTAGAACTTGCCGGAAGACAACCCAATCCAGTGCCAATACCAACTCCAACTGCAATACTTGTAACAGACACGGTTGCCGTTAGAGCTGTGAGCATACAAAATGAACAAATCATCGAATGATGAACAACTACGTTATAAATAATATCAACTATGACTCTTGTCATTTTCATCGGGATTTGAAATGCATATTGGAAAAAGTTATTAACTTTATTTAGGGTATCGAAGAATACATCAGTATTTGATGGCCCATCTTTGTTTTCGTTGACATCATTTAAGTTTAAATTATAATTCGACAGCATTATCCAAGTCTTTCAATGTAAAATAAAATATGATCGAACTTCAGTTTCGTTGTCGTCACCACCTTTATATTTGTTTGTGTGAAAAATGATGAATATTTAGTAATCATATATCAGAGTGGTTCGGAGGTGAAAACAAAAATGATATAAACCTTGGCAAACTATTTTCCTCACTTCTCTTATGCCATCAAAACAAAATTATAATTGATAGTTATTTCGTTTTCATTCTTAGCAAGGTTTTGTTATGTTGTTTTCTTTGACTTATCATTTAGAATGATCACTTCCTTCTTTGATATATTATCACAATTTTAATTGAAGTATTTATTGAAATTATCGAATATCTCTGTTGATCGTTTGGATAATTAAAAGATAATAACTTGAAAAATACGACTATTGCTGAACTCTATAGAAAAATGTATGAACAAGTTCGTGTTATTATTGTTCGAGATATTCTTAGATATTGTATAGTATCCTTTGACAATCAATGATTGATCAGAACATATCTACTCATTTTTCCATGTTAAGGCTAATAGAAAAAGTGTTCGAATAATCCTCGTAGAAAAATAAATCCTAATTTCTGATAAAATAAATTATCAATCAAAGTATATTCGACAGATTTTATGCATCATTTCCTTTGACGAATGAATCATTCTTTACGAAATTGGTAAATGTAATTATTCATCTATATGTTTATTAAGAAATGTTCAAGCGAAGTGAGAATATTCTTACTTTTACAAATACTCTTTCGTCTAAAATTTACGTATTGTTATTTAGATGTTGCAAAAAAGAAATTATTTGCATACTTTAGTCAGTCAACCATGCAATTTATCTAGAAATATTTTGCTATAGTAACAATTGATTGAACTGATGTCAAATGAATTCTGTGTCTGTAGGTTCTTTGCTTGATAATTAGAATATCACCTTAATAATCAAATCCTTTTATTTATCGCATCTGCATACATATTTGAGCAAAAACGTCTCGGAGAAATCTATGTATCCGCTTTCATGAGAATACTTGTGTACTACCTACTTCAAACTAAACGAGTGGAAACGTGATATTTCAGTCGTGTTTCGGACCGCAATATTCTTATTTTGTTTTTGATTGGTGTCTACTTCGAATGTGAATAGTTTCGACAACTAAATAGTCCTAATCTTGAATATTGTAGTTGATACATTTTTATGATTGCTTTCAAATGATAGATTCATCTAATGCTATTCATAAAAATAAAAACGTTGTAAAATAATATTATCCACCACGATAGCATCAAAATTTTGAATGGAAAAGTATTATTTAAAACTTTTTGTTGATTGTATGATACATTTAACTACAATCTTAAGTAATTTGGCAATATAATGCTTGTTTGTCAATGAATAGTACGTGTGATGATTTCACTCTATACATTTTATTCATTAAAAAGTATAATCGTATCACGTATATATATACTATATATTTACCACTAAAACGATGAAGTGTCAAAAATACGAAAGTTCTCGAGTTTAAAGAACGATCCTATGTAAAATAGAAACACTTTGATAAGCTATCGTTGTTGTTTTATTTTGACTAAAGATAAAAATCTTTCGATTTGTTTATAATTAATATAGAAATCAATGTGTTTGGAAAGAAATTGATAACATTAGCTGTATATAGTTATTTTCATGAATATTTTATTAATGTAACTATATAATGATTATAAGTAGTGAAATGTTGATGATTTTATCATTGTTATTACTATGCTCTACAATAAAGAAAACAGTTTATATGCCTAGAGATATTTCGATACACCTATCGCTTATGGTGATGACCTTCAGCATCAGGTTAATGTTATTTCAATCATGCTATAACAACATGTAGCTTCTTTCAAAAAGAATTCTTATGAAATAAATGAAAGAATTATTTTATGTTTTTGTTTAGTTTATTGATTAATTACGAAAAATAACTTGATGAAATTCAATATTTTGTGGAAATATTCTAACAAGAGTTCAAATTCTAATGATAGCGATGATTAACATAAGAAAATTTATTCTTAAGTACAAACTAATGTGAGAATTCTTTCGATGATTCAAACTCGAATAATTGATTGACAAAACAATTTCACTTCATTTTACTCGAACATAATTTCGTTCTTTCTTCTATTGATTGACTTTAATATTATTCTTATCTCATACTCACAATATAAAACCCATTTTCAAAAGGTAGTAATTGAAACACACACAGTCAACTATTTCAACTTTATTCACTTTTATTTTAAAAATGGATACTAGACAAATAATATTCAATATTACGTTTTCCTGAATATTAACGAAAATGTTTTTAGTGTATAAAGCAGTTTTAGTCAATCAAAAGTTTTAAATCCATCACGATTAAACAGACAAGCCACACACACATATACGTGCATAATGAATCGTTTACTACCGATAACGCTTCCACAAGAACGACTTATAAAACATCCACATAAGTATAGTACGAGAGTTTCGTCCCGTTTAGTCGACTAATTAAGATCAATTAGAGCGGTATCTCGGTTAGTCGACAACGGTTTTCTTCCTTTGATATACTACAATTTAATGATTAAATTTCACTTAATATATCACAGAATATTGTGTATTTTTAATGTTAACAGGTACTCGATTTGTGGTCCGGTACATAGAACTGAAAATTTACTTTGATATACACACATGTCCGTTGAATTTTTCTATTTATTATTCTGAAAACGTTTTTGCTGAAATGTTAATTGTTGCTGAGAAAAATTCAAAATATCTTACAGAGGATGTCAAAAGTTTCTTGACATCCGTACTTTTCTCAGCAACAATTAATTCTGTAAAAAATCGATCTAATCAAACTTGTTCGTAAATCAAAGTGCATTTCGACTTCTATTCATCAGATCACAGATAAAGTACCTTTTAACATGAAAAATTTCGATATTCTCTAATTTATTCAGTAGGCCTTAATCATTAAATTGCTGCGTGTCAGAGGAAGAAACTAGTTGTCTACGAAACGGGACGATACCGACTGAACAGCATTAAAATCTATACTTTTTTGTATTTCAGTGATGAGAAAATAGACGAACCTTGTGCATGAAAAATATTTTATTATTTCACACATGTTTTTAATGATTATCTTTGAAAAATAACCAAAGTTTCAATTGGTAACAATATGTCTACTACAGATATCAGTGTAATTCTTATCCGTCAGTTCGATAATGATTGCATAAATTCCCCGTGAGTTTTATCAATTCTCATGGGCAAATCTATCGATGGATGTATGTTTGAAAAAAATAAGTATTGATTTCTTAAGCAACAAATAAATGTCAAAAGATGAGTCAATTGAAAGTTTCCGAACTCTATTATCTATTTGAAATGAAATTAAAAAAGTTACCGAAACAGAAAAGATCTTGTTAAATCAATAAGTTTACGTTCAATAAAAGCTTTTACATGTTTTCCAATTAAAACAGATTTACATTTCTTCTTTTGAAAATTTCCTTGTCTATTATCATGCCAATACTTGAGTTAACAGATTCTTTTTCAAAGGTTAGCAAGTATAAAAAGTATTATTTTGTTTTTTATTCATTGATATTTTGATAACGCAATCAATTCAATTCATGTTGTGTTTATTCGAATGAAAAGTGCTGAAAACAAAACATGCTGATTTATATTTCTTTAAATAGACTATATTTACCTACTTAGATTGAAACGAACTGTTCGATTTGAAATTCTTTTTAGTTTCATTTTTCAAGTTGTTTGTCAACGTTTTTTTAACAAAATATCGGCTGAAAAACTTTATTCAATATTCGAAGAAAGTAAGATTATCAACAACAACATATTTCATGATTACTAATTAAGATTTTAAATTCGATTGAGTCAATTTTTATTGAATAATCATTTCAAGTTTTATAAGAGTCTAAAACTAACTCTTTTTTGTGTGTTCAATATTTGAAAGCTACTTATACTGACAGATTAAATAACTTAATAGCTTTTTCTTTCTTAAAAAAGAAAACAGTTCTTTTTAGCTGAATCGATCGAGAAGCAAAAAACAAACATTCAGGTAAAGTTACCTAGTCTAAAATTTAGTTAATCATTTTCTTTTTCCATCAAAATATTGAAGTATTATTCATCGACGAGTATAAATACTCAAGTGAAAAGCATTCTCTGTATTGATTTTTTCTTTCTCAGAGCAAGAACCGATACTAAAACAATCGATGGATTCAAACGGTACGTATTCTTTTCATAATGGTTTGAACTTATTGTTTGACTATTTTTCGTTTAGCTAACGAAAAAGTTCCAGAAGTATCAAAATGTCCGCCTATGTTTCCTCGCCAACCAGAGGTCTCGAAATGTCCACCTATGCATCCTCGTCAACCTGAAGTCTCGAAATGTCCAGCTTATGTAACACCGCAAGTCTCGAAATGTCCACCTAGACAAGCTCATCAATAACCGGCATCGTTCATGTCGTATAGACTAACATTTATTTCTTAAATTCTTCATTTTCACCCCGATTCTTAAATAATACAAACTTATAATTCATTCATTTATTTAATCCTGTATGATTTTCTTAGTTTTATGAAGATTTTCTCGAATTTAATAAACTATCTCTAAAATGCATTCGAATTTGAAACGTTTTTGATTGAAAGTTAAAATTGAACAAACTTGTTAGTACACGCTTTGAAAGGCTTACCATTGGGAACTCACACACATGATTTCTTAGTCTCATTATATTAATACGAAAAATACTTTAAATGAAAAAGTTCTATCCAATCATTGCTCTTTTGTAAGGATAATTGATTTCTAGTGAGACGAATTCCGCTATTCATTTTCGTGTGTCGTTTTTTTCTTGTTACTTTGGCATAATTAACTATAATTCTAAGCACCAATTATACATTCCGATTATATCTACAGAAGGTCTCAATTCACTATTTTTATGTGCCTTGATACCCTCTATCCAGTACTCTTATTGATTGTGACGTAAAGTTGTAGCTTGATTATATGAAGTTTTCTATGCCGATCATATTAAAAGTATTATTTGCACAAGAATCCCACTATTGTAAATATTTAACAAGTATATTGCACGAACTCAAGTTCTAAGGAGCACTTTTGGATGATATACAATGTTCTATTATAGCACAAGCGGTATTGTTAATTTCGTTCACTGTTTTAATCGTGATTAAGATTAGATAGGCGTGTATTATAGATTCGATTGGTTGATTATATTCAGATCGAAATAATACTCTCACTACAAATCTAAAAAGAAATGTAAAACATCACGTGTCCATAGTATGCGTAGAGTGAGATCATTGAATTGTCATAAACATGGAACGAGAGAATTACGTCAGGTCGAATATTGAAGGTTGCAGGTTAAGATTAGATGGAGCCACATTTATACTTCCATCTCCTTGTATTTGTATTCTCTTCGTAATGACAAAGTATTTTCTTTTAAGATTATGTCAATGTGATTATAATCTACGTAATTGTTCATATAGCTTAATTATAGATAATATGGAGTCGGTTTCTGCCACACTCCATCACATTCTTATGCTACATCTGTTACAGAATCATGTACAAAATGATGTGATGAATATAGATGAAATAATTATAAAGAAAAATCACTAAAGTCATATATCCGTTAGACATATGAGCTACATTGATGTCGATTACAGTACTTTTTACAGATGTGTACTTATGTATATCTGCACTAAGGTTCGAAGGAGAATAGTTCAAAATTTTGAATTGGCTTCAACAGTGTTTCCATCCAGTTCGAAGAATGTCTTGACTAACGACTAAACTGTAGCATTTAATTCGAATCGTTCTTCTTTGGCATAGGACATTTCCGGCACTTTACCGAATTCGAAATGATTTATTAAGAGATATATATGATGTTTACTATTATGCATTACCTCTGCAATAAAATTTTGAAATTTGATATGTAAAGGAAAATGCATTAGATCCATCAATACGTTTATTCGCTGAATAGAACATTGAACATCAAGCTTTCTAGATCTAAATCATTGTCTGATTTCCTTACATCTTCCAATTGTTAGTACTAATGCGATTGACCTTATCTAAGTGGGCGAGTTTCGGAAACAGATTGGATTGACTACTGCCAGAGAATTAGAGTCCGATGCATAACTCAAAGATGGGTCTGAATTTTCTGAAGCAATAGTTCGTTGGTTTCTATTTGTGTTTATTGTTGAACTGTTAGAAGTGATGGTATCATCATCGGATGTTTTATTGAGAGCTGTTGACTTTCGAATCGTTTCCATCTCGATGATATTTTCTGTGTTAATTACCGATTGGCGTCGTCTTGGGTTATGTTCATCGACAGAGTTCGATAGGGTTCCTAACCTTTCTAGACGTGCTGAATATCCGCTAGCTACTGATACTGCCGTTTGAATAGAGATATCGCGAACGGCTCGAAACTCGCCACAATTATTCAAATGTTCGTTTTCCAGACGAAAATAATTCCAAATAAATCGTCGAAATGCTTCAATAATGCCGAAAGCAAAACCAAAGATGTCTGCATATTCAGCCGCCGATGAATGGAAATAGATAAATATATTGATGATCCAAATGAATCGTAAGATTATATCTTCGATTATAGCTACGTAATAGTATATCTTTGATGAATAGATAATTTGTTCACGCAGATATTTATTTTCACCGGCATTCTTATCGAAAAAACCATAATCCATCTTTAGATCCCAGGTAACTTTATAGATTGAAGCGATCACTGACGAAATAGCCCATAGATAAAGAAACGGATTTGTTCCTCGTTGTTTCTGATATTCTGGAATGGTTGCTCGACGCACAGCATTCGTGATGGCAACTAAAAAACCAGTTGAATATTTGCCAGCATTGGCCAAATGTGGAAATTTCGCTTTCGTATCACGATATCGTCGTATACATTGAGCAAATCGAAACCACGATGGAAGCGCAATGAAAATTGTTTGCAGGAATAATTCTGACCAACCAGAACAGAATGCACCGTTTTTATCTGTCGGTCGAGCCCAATTAACATCATTCGTATAAAAACAAATAAAATATTGAAGATCGAAAAAGACCAATTCGAGTGATACAAGTTGATCGCCAAGCCAAAAACTCTTAAAATCTACATGGAAGAATGGTGCCATGAAAACTCGGCCGAGACTTTTTAAAAACCACATTCGAGATCGATAATAGAAAATTCTTATTGGATTTATCATTAGAATAATAAGCAAGACAACGAATACTAATGGTTGTATAAAAGGTTGAGCATCGTAATAGGATGAAACGATAAAAGCAATGAAGCTTAGAAACCATAGAACCATGAGAAATGTACCTATTTCAAGAAGTCGTTGATACGTTAGATGATTACGTGGATCAATTTCAAATATGAGAACATGATTGACACCCGACTGTGACCAACCATAGATATTGATACCGACAAAAATAGTGTGAAGAATAACCAGAAAAGAGAAACGGTAGAGATGCAATGCTTGACGCCAAGCCAGTGGACGACCTGATTGACTCGTGTGTAGAGTATTGATAAGAATGAATATCATTGGAATGAGAAGACACAACATACCTGGAAAGAGAAGCTTAGTGCTGTTGTTAGCATCAAGAATGATTCTTAAGTAATAGATATCTCAATATGAAAATTATTTCTTTTTTGTGTTTAGATCTTTCAACTTGATCTCTTGCATTGACAATAGGTTTCATTGGATTGTGATCAAATCGTTTCATACAACTATACGATTGAGTGAAAATGCAAAAGGCTAAAAATTGGAACATCGACTAGACGTAAACCTTTTGTAGAATAATTCTCTTGACTCTTTCTTCAATAAACTATATATATAGATCATAAGAATATTTATGATTTTCGAGAAAATTTTTCATCTCTATTTCTCAATTAAATTTTTTTTCGTATGATTCTGTTAAAGTTCGCAACCAAAATTATGCAACATATTTAATTAGTTTTCTGTCTTTAATATTTTGAATTCAACTAAAAGAAATTGTTTTGTTTCTTTGTTGAGGTTAGCTCTGTTCTTGGCCGTTTAAAATACTCCGAAACGGAACACTATGCATAGTTAAGTGTGTTTTGTAGAATAAAAACAATCGTAGCATTTAGTCAACGAACTTTCTATTTTCTCTATATTTTCAAATTATTGTATGCATTTCTACATTGAAACAGTAAAGCCAGATTTTAATAACGAGGAGTCGTCTAGTAAGTCTATTGTGTAGAGTCTGATTTGAACCAATGATTCTTACCGATAAATATTCCCAAACGAAAAGTAACCAAATGTGATTGTTTTTCTTCTAACGGAGGAACTCGAAGACGTTGCATAGCTTTTCTTCGATTGCCCGATTCCAGTGAATTTGTAAATAGATCTTCGATTTCAACCATGAGTGTCTGTATTCGATTTGATGTATGGAATGGTGCCGATTCTATGTGTTGTTTCCTATTTAAATTAATGTTTTTATAATTTCAAAGTAGTCATAGTCATGCACAAAAACAGATATCATTATGAAACTACTGTTATTTCATCATTTTCCATCGTACTATAGACTATACTTCGTATATGTGGCAATTTCAATAAATCATCATCTAAAAGATAGCACTACTGTCATTTGTTTAACGCAGCCATATGTAGGTCATTCCATTACTCGATTGTAACACTTGTTCTATCGCATATCTCACTAGTAGAAATATGCGTGAATGATCATCATAAAATAGGAAGCATCTAAATTTGAGTGTTGCAAATGTTATCTACCGGAAAACTCTGTAGTATAGCTAAGTTTCAACTTAATGAGCTGACTACAATGAATTCGATTTGATTGCTTTTCCGATTAGACTACTCATGGAGAAATACAAATTTATGATAAGGATTTGAAAATTGTAACATGATAAAAATCAAAAGATTTAATCACTGAAATAATATGACAGAACACATTAAAGTAAGTGATAGACTCCGAGGAACACGTTAGAATGGAATAACAGAAAGTAAAAACGAAATTTAGAAAGAAAAAGAAAAATCTACAGAGATAGGATGTTAATCTTGGTTCATGATTAGAAAGACTTTCATTGAGTATTTGTTTACATGCTTGAGAAGAGCTTTCGATGTGTAATCTTTTTCTAAGCCGACGTCTGTTCATATTAAAAATGTTTTGCGCAACGAAACTAGATTTTTCTATCCTTGTGTGAGTTAAGTGATGATTAGTTATCATAGTGAAAAACAAATCCAATTGAACACTCTTATACAAATACTTGCAAATGTTACATATGAAACGGTATCTCTATGAGAATATAGTTATGGATGTTCGTTTGAAATATTTATCGTTTCTAATGGTCGTACGTAAATTCGTCGATGAAATAGATTCGTATAGTATTGAATTACATGATTTATTGTTCGTGGAAGGAATCAACGAAAGTCTATTCTTCATTACTTCTATCGTTTCTTTCATTTTTGATCGGGTACAGTGTGATAAATTTAATGTGTGTAGTTCTCGAACGTATTGCTTGAAGTCTATCACTTACTTTGATGTATTCTCTCGAACTCTTTTGACTAATTCTATCTTTGATGTTTATCATCCTATGACTTTGAAATTTCTACTGTAAAATAATTAGTTCTACGTTGTCTAATAGGAAATTACTTGACCTAAATTCAAAAAGTTAGATGTCTACAGTTTCATTCTACGATCTTTTCACATATTTCTACTAGACATATGTGCATGGCAATCAATAACAAAGAATCACGGGCTTATGTCTTTTGATCGACCATAATATGTTAAATTTTCATCCGTATTATAAAAGAAAAGTCATTGAACTTACCGCCATTCATCACCACGTGTTGTAAGAAATAATTTGTCGTGCTTTTTTAATATTTTACGAAAGCCTGTCGAATTGAGAGTTTGATAATTTCTTAAAAGAACCAACATCAAATAGAATTCACTATATGCTGATTTGAGATCCTGAACCCGACGGTTTCTTGTACGTTCTGTTCTAACTTTTTTCACTGCTCCAATAGATTGATTAGTTTTCGTTCGTGTGAGCCATGATGGAAAAATATTCGACGAAGATGAAGTAGTAAGAAGTGTATTTTTATCATCTCTACTACTTCCGTTATCATTAATTTGTGATTCTTCTAAAACCAACGTACTCGAATTTAAGTCGTGCTCAGACTGACAACTTGTTTCAATATTGTTAATTTCATTTTTGAGTGGTAAAAATAGTCGTAATGCTCTAAAAGATATCATAGTCAGGTAATATGTAACTGTTCATTGATGAATTCATTGCCTAAAAAACTCCTCTTACTGCTTGTGTTAAGAAACTGTCAGAAATAAAATGTTCAATTGTCTTAATGGCACATATACCACAGTTATTGGAAAGAGATCTAACTATCTATTCTTGTCTCGTGCAACATTTGTCCAATGAAATTCAATATTGAATATTCGAAGTTTTCAAAAGAAAAATGAACTTACTCGGCAAGTTTTTCAGCGTAGAAGTTATTAATTTTAGATAATTCTTTCTCGCAGAACTAATAAAGTAAATAAAAAAGAAACAATACTAATAAATATACATATATTATTAAAGTTAATCAACAAGTTAAGAGTATCATTCAACTTCGCATTTATTTCCTAAATAAACAAATAGACAAACCTAAATATACATGTTCTTGTGGAACTCAACTGATACATAGTTTCAAGTAGCACATGAAAGTAGTGAACTTAATATGGACACGCATTGTCAACAGAAAACGATGTTTAATATGTAAATCAATCGATTTAAATTATTTTTAAATTAGTTAATTCATGATGATTTTTGTCAACTGAACAAAAGAGAAGTCTCCATGTACTTGTTGATCACTTTTTGCTGTCGGATATGTGACAAATCTTACGTGAAAAAATTGTTGATCTGCATTAAGAAAAAATTGATCACGTGCCGAACTGTCGTTGATACCGATCAATCGTTGAGCTTCGGCTACTGATTCATAAAGACTTTGTTTCATTTCATCGTATTCAATATATTGAGAATACCATTCAGGTGTTCGATTCTTCAATAAATATTCTGCAAATTTCATTTTGAATTGTGTCTATAAGAGAAATCAAGAGCATGATTGTCGTAGAAAATTGGATTCATTTTTGACTAAACAACGTCTGCATGATTTTACTAATTTACATGCGTTAGAAAGAGAATTTTGTGTCACTCATTGTTCGAGAGGAGTCAAGGAATCTAACCCCTATAAATAATCTCTTTTGCGAAGATAGTAAAAATTGTTTGATGAAATAATTTTCGAGAGTGAAAAGAAATGTTTAATCATCCCGATGTAGAAAGAACTAAAAATTCAAAAAAAAACTAAGTTATGCATTTCGTACGGTAGATTTTTTTCTACAAGTTCCTATAATAATAAAGGTTCCAACTTCTAGTATCTGAACATAAAAATAATTTCTATTCCAATTAATTTCTTGAGCGTTTGAAAGACGATTTTACTCATCTCATTCAATATGTGACACAAAAATTCCAAGTCCATATTCGGGAAAAGCAGAAAATTTGGGTGATACCTCATGAATTTGGGAATACTTTCAAGAAAGTCAAAATTGAACAAATATTTTGTCTCAAAACTTTCGGCCCACTAATTAATTGTGAAGACATTTATCTCGGAAACAATGTAGAACTTACCTTATCGAACTAAATCGTGTTTTTAAGAATCTATTTATAAAATAAAATTATTCGATAATGATATGGAATATGAAAGATTTGTCATTGTTCGTAAGTTTATGGTCGAATAAACAACAATCTATGAAATCGTATGAATAATCCATGATTTCTCTCATTTATCGAAGTAGATATTAAATTCAAGTTTGAATAAAATGAAACTTTAAAAACCAATATCAAAACCATTTCGTCGACAAAACAAAAAGTTTAATTATAAACTATACTTGTAACTATGGTTTTCTATTACTGAGAAACAAAATTATGATAAATAGAGTGAGACAAAATGAGTGGAAGCTTTTTATCGATGGGTTACTATGATATGATTGCTGGTATTGTTTGACGTAGATATTTCCTATCAACAATTACAATTCTTTTTCCAAAATTCTTTTGTGAATATTTAGCCACATCTACTAACAATTTTCGAAAATCACATCGAAACAGTGTTTCAATTCATCTTGTCTCATAGCAATTATCGAAAGGATTTCCGCCCATTGAGACATCTGTTATCCATATCGACTTTGAATTGTTTTCAGTTAAAGTAGATAGAGTATTCGAAAAGTTACAGTTACTACTTTATATTTGACAGACATACGAGCAGATTCTATGGCTAACTTATTTGATTTGCTTTTCATATTATATATAAATATTAGCCAATGTCATAAATCAACTTTTACAAGAATCGTGCTAAACTATGAATCTGACTAATTCTTACTCATGCTAAGGTTAATGTCAATCAGAATTACTTTAGTAGTTCAATGTTATAACTGCGTAATAATCTAAAAATTTTCATTTCCATAAGAGAAAAGAGTTCATCTTGTACTAGTAGTAGAATCATATATTAACTGGATGTTTTTAGTGTTCGAATTTTCTTAAATAGCTATCTGTTGTAGTTAAAGGATTTTCTATCGTGAGTGCTTCTTGAATAGGATTCAATGAAGTATGTATATATATATATATCTGTTGTTGCATGTTCTTCAATTGAAAATGACTACACGAAATTCTATCTAATGTACTAAGCATTTATTCAATAATCGAATAGCCACATGAAGACTACTGTATTACATGCAAAACGCAGGTAACGTACAGACGTTTTTTCAACTTCGAATGACTATATCTACAGAATGATAGAAGGGAAAGACTTGTAATTGTTAAGAAATATGTAAGTAAACTAATTCTATCATACTTGAAAATTTCAGCCTCAACTATTTTGTTACTTGGATTTTATGAGGAAAACACTAGTTGGTAGCACACAGACAAAAAAGGCCCTCGTTTCTCGGGGGATACAGAAGGAGTGATTAATCCTGCCTACTACTCCATATTCATAAATTTGGAGAGATGTAGTTTTATTGCTGAAAGATAGGGCTATCTCTGATCAAGAGAAAACATTCACAGCTTGAAAAATGAGTGAACTATTGACAAAACATTAAGTAACGCACAGACACTAATTTTCATAGGTCTAAAATTTTGTTTCGTGTTTGGAAATATCACTTTGGATATCAAAGTAACCATGTTCATTTGTATCTCAAGCTACTAGTACTATTTTAAATTTTAAAAATGCTTCTATTAATGAAATATGATAAGAGAAAAAAGAGCCTTTTCAACCTACTTTTACATGAAAAAACTGAATTTTGGCTGGCAACCATCATTTAGTTTCGTAATCATTAAAAACAAACGAGATAGATCAACGCAGAATCTACGAAAACCTACATAAAAACTTTAAATGACTAAAATCTATTGTTTCATCTCCGAAAATTTGAGCGCTCATTTGCAATCATGCTGGTTGACCGTTAGCCATTTTGTATGATTAATGAATAAATAACTATTTTCGTTTCATTCTATATGTTTAAGCGTGTATAAAATGTACACGCCTTATGAGAACTTGATAGAAATTGTCCCTCTCTCTCAATTTTATTACTCAATTATTGTGTATATTATCGTTGAAGAAGCTTAAATACATACTCATTAACAGACAAGTCAAAAAAACTGTAAACTTTGCTCACCTTTGCTTTGACTTAATTTCAAATGTTATGCATCGCGTTTAATAATCATGTGAATTCGCAAAAGTACATCAACAAAAACAAGTGGGCAAAAAAAAAAGATAAGTTGTATCAAACAAAAGATAACACAAAAGTTTATTTGTTTCAGTCGTTGTTCTCTCCGACTATAGATACATATATAGAATTAAGTAATGGTTTGAACTGTTCTATGTCTGAATAAGATTCTATTTGCTTTCTTGAACGAATATATCTATCTCGTACTGTAGTCCACTAAAATAAAATAAACATAGAACGTGCATATATTCAAACTTGATTGTATTACAAATTTTGAATTGAACTCAATTTTTTTCTCTTTCGAACAATGTCGCTCAATTTCATTGATATAATTTATTCTGTTCATAAATCGTTTAAAAAATAACTTGAAGTTATTAAAAACAAAAACAAACAATATACAAACAATAACAGACTTATTGATAAACGTTTTTATGTATACAATGGAAAGATTTTGAAATAAATACATCTAAATGTGTAACAACAAAAAAATAAAATAAAATTCAGAAAAACAACATAAATATTTCTTTAATTGTTTTGATCAAATTGATTTGTTAAAAGAAATGAAATCAATGATGCTTTCTGTGCATCTAATGCTTCGAGTTGTTGTAAATAATGTAATTGGTCATTGGGTGTTATTGTTGATGAAGCTATGAAAAAAAAATTCATTTTAAGTATATGAAAATTCATCTTACCAAGAATGGCAATGACATTTCTTGTTACACAACGAAATGCATTTTGTAAATGAATAATTATTGAATTTCGTTGAGCAACAAGTGTACATCGTTCAAATGAATCCTCAATAGCCATTTGAATTATTTCATAATAAGCTTTACGTTGTCGAGCCACCTAAATGTTTTCCATTTTAAACAATGATATTTCGATTTCTAAATTGACTTACAATGCATAATGAATGAATTAGTTGAGCATATTCTTTATGATAGTTTTTCATCTAAATATTAAAAACAAATATTCAAGTATTAACTTGATGAACTGATAAGCTCGATCATGATAAAATTGAATAAAAAAGGTTTTGTTCCGATATGGACTGTGTGATACTGGGGCTATGATTTCTTGTAAACTAAAACTTGACTTTTTACAAAAATAAATAGACAAATTTTGGCCGAGTAAAATAAACAAAAATGACCAATATTGATGGAGTAAAATTAAAGTTATAGGTATTTTTCTTTTCGAGATATAAGCATGAACATCGATTGTATAGTTCTATTTAACCGTTAGTTCATCGATCTCATATTCGAAAGCGGCTCTATCGGTTTCCATAATATGTTAGGTAGTTGCACTGCTTATCAAGCAATCAGCTCTACCGACTCTAGCCGAACCATTTTATCGATTGCAACACACATGTACATAAATTTCTAGAATTATATTTATACTTTCGCATGCGTTTACAATGTTCATCGGAACTGGCAAAACACACGGACATTTTTTCAACTTCAAACGATTAGATCTATAAGATGATAAAACGCAAAGATTTATGTAACTAAACAAATTCTACAATACTTGACAATTCAAGCGCCAGGTGTTTGGATTTTATGCGTAAAATATTGATCTATGGCTTACAGGCAAAAAGAAAAGGCGTTCAATTGATGCTAGAGAAGTGATAAATCCTTCGAACTACTCTATGTTTATGAATTATGTGAGATATAGTGAGTAGAAAAAAATGCATATATATTTTACATAAGCCTAAAGTTTTGTTTCATATCTAGAGATACAAATATCACTTAGGACATGAAGGCAACGATGTTCCCACTTTTGAAATACGATAAGAGAACCATTAAAAAGTATTTTTACAAAAAAATAGAAAAACTTCCACTAACAAACATCATTTATTCTTTTTGTAATTACTAAAAATCAACGAGATAGATGCACGCAAGATATGTGTGTAAATCAACAATCATTCTCATCATTATGTAGAGATTTATTTGACCTCAACTCTAATTATCACTCGTTACTTTTAATACTATATTTTCCCATCATATTATTCGAATATCAAATTTGTCTCTGAGTCACAAAACCAAGACCGTGGTTTAGTTTTGCTAACAAAAAAAAAACCTCTTATTCAAATTCAATTATAAAATTAAGAACAGTGCAAAGTTCGACTGAGATAATTAATGATGTGAACATTAATTTCATAGTGTTATTTTTTCAAACTTACAGCAAAAGCAATTAAAACATTGGTTAATAATTCTCTGCCACAATAGAATAATAATTCGGCAACATATTCAGATTTCCACGGAATTGGTTGTGCTTAAAATATTTAAATAGTTTCTTAATACAGTGAAATTCTTTTCTTACCGATGAGTTCATTAAGTAAAGCAAGTTTACTGTTACTATTCCATGCTTTCTGAGCATGTGATGATCGATTGAGAACGTTAAAAGCACGACTCATATCAAAATAGGCTTGTTCTTCATCAACGCTGGGATAATTGAAATAATTCGATCGATCACGTGTAAACTTTTCCCAATCGATTTTATCTGAAGAAATGAAAAATGAACTCGAATATTCGTTCAATTTTATTAAATATTACTTGATGACATAGGTCCAAATAATAAATAGATCAATCGAGCTTGAAACCAGATCGGTTGTTTATGAAGAATAACATTCAGTAAACAACCACGATGTGCATGAAGTCGTACGGAATCAAAGAAAACCAAACGGAAACAAAAACGTATCGATTGTTCAAGTTGAATTTCAATACCGACTAATGAAAACGAAAAAAAAAAGATCAAATCGACTAGTAATCGCAAAATTGAATGTACCGTCTTCACACGAATAGAGTCGATCAATTTTTTTCGTTAATTGTAAATGTGAATCTAATTGAGAAAAAGCCCAAGCAATTTCTCGTTCGGACCAATGTTTTGTTGCTTCGCCAAGAAATCGACCAATATGAGATAAATCATCAAAAGATTTTCCATCATCGGATAAGTTTAACTAATTGAACAAAGAATAAGATAGAAAACTCCAATCATTTATTGTAAGAACTTTCTTCTGAAAATGGTTAAAATTTTCGATACATAGATTCAGAAAAATCGCACACTAGGAAGAAGTAGATAGGTCAATAAAATACGCATAGTTTCAACTAACCACTAAGTAATAAATCCAAAGAGCTTCGTTTGTGAGATGAATTTCCAAAATATGATCGTCAATTATGACAACTTTTCAGTCTTTTGCATAGTTCAATTCCGTTAAGATTTAGTGCACTCTCCATAAAGAACGAATATTCAATTTATTGAATTAAGTTGGTCGCTTTTTTTTTACTGATTCTAACAAGAGATTTCTTAAAGTAGAAAGCAATACTAATTGAAGGTGTGACGTTTGTGGACAAAATGTTCGTTCCATTTTGGCCCACTTGAAAGTATTGTATACGAGTGAAATCTATCCAGTCAAAGCTGGAATTGTGAGATCTTTTTGAAAATAGGCTTAGAAATTGGAGTTTTGCTAACATCTATAAAAATATTTGGGAAAGGTGTAAATAATAGCCGGAATCAATAGTTTTGTAGAACGGATACTTCTCTACGAAATGTGATATTGAACTAAGCTGTTGCTTTTACTCAAGTGAAACTATAGACAGTTTGCCAGTAGCTCCTTTCAACGTAAAATACTTTTCGTTAAAAAGTCGATATTTTTAAAAATGAGAGCGTAGAAAAAACGAAAAATGAGGTGTCTCGTCGAAAGATAAAAAGAACTCAAATAGTAATATTTTTAGGGTAGATCCTACTCTACAATTTGTTATATTAGTCAAGCTTCCAACATTCAGTTTCGGATCCTAATAGTGAACATACGAAAACATTTTCCATCCAAACAATTTTTTTTTCAAGTATTTCAAAACTCTCGTTACTACTTACAAATAACATCTGAGAAACGATTTCTAAACTAATATTCACAAAGAGCATCGAATTCTGGTTCTGCACCGTAGCTTTTTGCTTGACTAGAATACTGTTAAGGGAGTCAAAAATGAACAAACATTTTGTCCACAAACTTTCGAACCACTGGTTATTCTTTAAGAAGTTTCGATAAATGTATTTGTCCATAGAAAAATTTCAAAATACTTGAACTAGAAGTATGAATTTCTAATTCATGTTTGTGTAATTACCAAAACAAATGTCTTCAACGAGAATGTTCGATAGAAACTATTTCCATAGTATCTTCTTCTTCTAGGGAACATTGACTAATGTGATCGAAATTCTTACCTTTGTAAATAGTAGATCTTTGATGATTTGTATTCGACGCAAGAGTGGTACCAGACTTGTCATCAAGCCATACAATCGACCTAATATGAATTTTCAATATTAGAAATCATATCGTGCTGATTAACTTACCGAGATTTTCCCACGCTCCTGATCGTCGACGATCAGTTGTTGTTTGCAACAGAGTTTTAAGATAATGAGTACCCATGGATGATCGTAGAAAATTTAATACGATACTAAAATATTCATTGCTTGTACTAGCTAGTTGATGAAGATCATGTGCTAAACAATGAAAATTAAGAATATCGCATTGCTTTTTATGATGAATAAAAACATACGAGATAATTTTAGTAGAATTAAATCACGCATTTCAGGTGGTATTTGACTAAGATAACAAATATCAGATCGAACTACAGATGGTTTCAAATTGAATGGCCTAGAAAAACAAATCTTATTGGTTCAATTTGATTCGTACATTTTTTTCCTTTGAACTAACATGAATTTTAAAAAACGTTTGTTTGTTGACGAAGTTGACGATAATGGTTCACTGATAGAAAAAAACTTACGCTTCCCGATACTCATCATGTTGGTAATAACGAATTCGATCGATTTCGAGTTGTTCAGCTTGGACGGACATGTTGGTATAATAGTCGAAAATGTTCATAATTATTCGTTCGTCGAAAACTTATTCGAGTAAAATCAATATTTTTCTATAGATTATTCTTTTCATAAATAAAATAAATAACATCCTAATTATTTATTAAGATGTCGCTAATTGTTAGATAATAACCGTTCGTCCAATCGATTGCGACAAACTTCGTCATAAATAAATCGACCGAAAATATAAAATACATACATTGTTCTTTTGATCATACTGTAAATAATTCTAATGTTAAATATAACATGTTTATGATTAAAGAAAAGGAATCTTATATTGGTTTCTTTTATATGACATATGTGTATAACAACAAATACATTAGTAAACATGATCAATTGTTCATCTCTAATTAATAAAAATGATGAAATTCTGCACGTTCTTTATGATTATACAAGTACAGAAGATGATGAATTGACGTTAAAGTATGAATAAAGTTCTTTTTTCAATTTCCTTATTTCTCTTTGTTTTCAAAGACGTGGAAGTATTGTAGAAGTTTTGTCAAAAGATGAAAAGATCTCGGGTTCGAAAGGATGGTGGACTGGTCGACTTGTCGATTCAGAATCTGTTGGTGTATTTCCGGCCAATTTTGTTGCAAGTTCAGAGCCAAATTTACGTGTTATTGATGAGAAAGATTTGCATGTTGGTAAGATTATTGGCATCGGCGGTTTCGGGTGAGACTTTTATTGGACTGTATATTGTTTAGAACTGCATTTCATCAAAGAAAAAACTTTCTGTGTAGAATTTTGACATACACAGTAACTAAATTGTATTTATAGGTTTTCTTTTTGAGAATTTATTTACAATTCTTCTAGTTCTAGTAAAGGTTTGTTTAAATTTTCTACTCAATTTATGGAGTCCGATTACGCAAAGAAAGGAATGTTTAATTATAGAGGTGAAAATTTACACGTCTACTGTTATCGTCCATTTCTATATTAATAGCGTTTCATATCAATATATGAACTAGTCTATTCATCTGATTGGTAGAAGAGTACGAAAAAACCGATAATCTAGAAATGTTTCCAAAAAACAGCTTTTATTCTGTAGAACTTCAATGGTGAAAACTTCTGTAGATCTAGTTTCTTATGAATGAGATGAATATCCTTTGATTGTTTTTAATGTAGTCATGATTTAAATTTATAGATATGCTCCAATTGGTTAGCTCATAAGCATTATCGTCTATTATTTATTGATTTGAATTTACTACTTTAGAAGAGTTCATATGAATAATGCAATTGCGTTTTCTATTTCAGTCATGTTTATTATGGAAAATTCGGTGATATTGATGTAGCAATTAAAACTGCCAAATCTTTAACTGCCTTCAGTTCGAATCAAACACTACCATTAAGTCAACCGAATGACGATGAAATATCGGATACTGTACAGAAAAATCTTGTCGATGGTCTGTTACGTGAAGCACGTCTCTTTTCTAATCTTCGACATACAAATATTATTCAATTATTTGGTGTAAGTCCATCAATAGCAACGCGAAATCTTTATCTTGTCATGGAATATGCACATGGTGGAGCGTTGAGTTCACTTTTGGAACGGCGAAAAACTGGCCTCTATCCAAATGTATTTATTCAATATGCCAAACAAATAGCGGATGGAATGAAATACTTACATGAAGAAGCACCTGAACATATGATTCATCGAGACTTGAAATGTTCAAATGGTTAGTTCGAACGAAGAACAATAACAAAGAAATATGTACATTATACGCTTGATTTTTGTTTTAGTTCTTATTGTGGAAGCTATTGATGATATTCATAATGATAATGAACTTTTACAAAAAACAGTAAAAATTACAGATTTTGGTCTTGCTAAAAAACAAATGCAGTCTTCAAGCACGTCTGCTGCTGGAACATATCCTTGGATGAGTCCTGAATGTATTCGTAATAATGAATTCTCGCCGAAATCAGATGTTTGGAGGTAATCATCATCAAAATAAGCTATTTTTTTTGAAAAATAACTATACTCTGTTAAAATAATTTGAGTGAATATAAATATTTTACTAGTTCTTATCCAAAAGGATCAAAAATTTTCGCTTTTAAGGTTACTCCTCCATTCTTGTTGGCTCGTTACTAGCTCTCGAAGACGTTACAATCAATGACGCTGAACTTTGTACCCCAGAGAGAGCACGAAAAATAATGGGACGCGTGTCAAAGGAAAAACAAATTGGATGGCATCTGTTTATAGTTTGCTAGAGGGCTGTTTTGTAGACCTATAAAAACATGAATAGGAACGTGAGAAGTGAAAACGTTCGATTTCACATCTGAATGATACTACTAAGTATCAATGGTGACAATTTCAAGTGGACGAGTCGTAATGGCGACCTCTGCGTGAAAAATGCAAAACAAGTTCGGAGAGTTGGGGAATAAGTAAAACACAGGACCTTATCTTAAAAATAGAATAGTAAATTCAGATTAAACTCATCAAGTTGCAAATAGAAATTTTTTGCTTTTTGGATCAAAAAGATGAACTGGAGCAGGGTACGCGGAAGTCTATTACTAGTACCATGTTTTACTTTTATAAATAATTTCAATTTTTATTGAATGACCATAAACATTGGCAAAGAACGATGTGAACAGTCCACTGTTTCAAAACCTTAATCCAGTGTATTATACGCGCACTCTTCACATCTATTAGTCTTCAAGAACATTGTTTCTTAGTTTTGAATTTATAATCAGGTCACACGAACCGTATAACGTTCACAGAAGTATATGGAAAATGGTCGATAATTAGCTCTGTGAAAAATAACTTCTTTAGACGATGAAAATACGTATTTCTATCGTATAGCAATCGATCAACATGATATTAAGATACAATATTTTAAAACTCTTCTGACTCGTCTATAATCAATTGTGTTCTATGCAATTTTCCTCTATGGTAAACTATGCTTGGTATTCACGTGGATATATCAAAAATGAGCTTGTTAAATTTGACAGAGAAGATTACAACTTGTAACGAAGAAAGCGTCGCAATGCTGCAGTTGTTCCGATGAAATTTTCTATTCTCGTCATGTTTTGCTATTGATCATAAACGTGTATAGATTACTTTGTTCTTTTCTTCATAAAACTGAATAATGATAAAAAACGGAGGTTGTCCATCGTTCTTCGTCAATGTTTATGATCAGTTAACAGAATTATAAAACAGTACCTCTCACATCAATAGGAGATCTAAGAGCGAAAAGATTCGATTCTCTTGAACGAGAGAACTAGTAATATATCGTTATATTCATCAAAGTTTCTATAAGATAGAATACTTTTGAACTTCTTCTCAGTAGATACACTCAAATATATTTCCTCGTGAGACAAGTTTTTATTATCAGCTGCTGTTAGTTCGATCAGTAGACCATCTGACCTTATAAATAATACGAAATACTGATTCAATTTGTTTCCAATCTTTCGTATTCAAGATGAAGTAATTATATGTCACTCGAGAATCATGAAAAATCTATCTCGTGTTAATTTTCTCTGGTTACCATTGTAGGATATACCTTGTATTGGTAAATAGACAAGTCATCTGCTATATTTATGTTCGTTGATAAGCATTTCATGTGTGTAATCATATATGATCACACATTCTTATCTATGTTGGTGTGTGTGTGTGTGTACTGTAATAACCCTATGTAACATATTTATATAGAGTTGATTGAGATTCAAATCAGGATACGTCAAGTGAAAAAAAGTACATAACTATATAAAAGAACAGATCGTATTTATGCAATCGTCCGAATTGTTGAATTGATTTCGTATTTTATGTCTAGTTTTGGCGTTCTTCTTTGGGAATGTTTAACAGGCGAAATTCCTTACAAAGGTTTGGAACAAGTACAAGTTGCTTTTGGCGTTGCAACAAATAAATATTCTCTACCTATTCCAAGTACATGTCCTACAGAATTTTCACAATTGATAACAGGTCTAGATGGCACAATATATGTATTTTTCCTGATTGTTAATTTTTCATAAAATTATAATTATTTAGATTGTTGGCAAATTCTTCCACAAGATCGACCAACATTCAGTCAATTGTATAAAAAAATCGATAAGATCATCGAAGATAATTGCACTCATAATGAACTGAATAATATGGAGCCCAATGAAGAAACCTATTTATCATTACAGCAAGATTGGCGTAAAGAAATTGAACATATTTTCGAAGAACTTAAAACTAAAGAACAAGTAAGATATTCTTTCAACCATATGACCTGTTGAAATGAAAATATAGCTGTGGAAAATAAGACATATGTAGATTTTCAAAGCAAGTTACCATCGATCAAATAGTTTAGTAGCGATCAGAGTTATTTTTGATGTTCCACATTTTCATATACCGTAAATGTCCACCACTATTGTAATATTTGCCATCGTCGTACTATAGTAGAACTATTGATATAAATCCTGTGCAAATCCACAGAGTTTTACATGATCGTTCAGACGTTATTCAACGTTACTTATCATGATCTCGTTTGATTGAAGTTTCAGGCTTTTAGAAAGATGCTATGATCGCATAACACCGAGACAATATAGACAGTTTTTCTTAAGGGCTCAAGAGGGAAAAAAGATACTTCGTCTACTTCAAAAAAATGTTAAAGTACAATGACACATAGTGGACTATGGATTAAACATGCAGCGATTTCCATTCCTGGCAATTTAAATGCCTGGAATCAAATGAAGTTGATTTTCTCATTAAGAATGAGGTTTTAAGAGAAAATAACTATTTTGTATACAGGTTGACTAAAGGAAAACGTGGTCGGCGTATCCGAATGTGAAGTCAGTTTCTGAAAATTTGTAATACAGGTTTTTCAGTAATGAAGGGACTTTAGATAGAACAACGATTTTCTCTGAAACTTCATCATTGGGGAGCAGTATAAGGTTCAATGTTTCTAGACAACCACTCTGGATTCAGATTTCTCCTCACTGATTACCTTTCGTGATGACTGCGCCCCCCCTCCCCTAGGCAAAATCTATTTTCGGCATTCTAAACGGAATACTTCTGAAACTTTCCATCAATGTTGAGTCTGTAAAATTAAACTTACGAAACTTTTTTTTACTGCTCTAACCTTCTTCTTTCCAGAATTTTCTAGAGATCAACGATCAAAATGGATCCTTGACCCGTGCAAATTTTTTTTCACTATGCTCCCGGATGCAGAACTACGGATGGATTCTTTGATTTGCAGGAGTACTGTATAGGCCTTCATTTAAGTGCATGAGAATTTACAAATTTTTCTCTCTTCGATTTAGAGCCGTTCAACGGCAAAAACTTTCAAAATCCTGTCAGAAATTATTTTGAAAACCCTGCGTTTTTCTGACCTTTATGATTAAATAGAAAAACCATGTCGCTATCTAGGATGAATCATATTACAAGAATTTGTTCAGAGATCGTTCCCTCCAATAAAATTGAACTCTGAGAAAATCGATAAACAAGTTGAGAAACGTTGTCAAATACTAAATGGAAAAAAACAGAATCCTAGAGGTTTTCTTGAAGTCTGGCATTGCCATTATACCAAACGTATAGAGAAAACTGTGTACTCAAAAGTTTTAGAATTTTCGGAACTTTTACGAGCAGGAGACGAGATTTTGAATCCCGTTGGTACTTGCCACTATTGGGCGAAAAACCTTGATAACTCGTTGCAGGAACCATAATTCGATATGGAAATTCGGATGCTTACGTAACTTGATATGCTGAACACGATAGTACTATCAGTTTTCTGGAAACAATGCATAAATCGAGAGCGTCTCAAAATAAACCTTAAAAAACGCTGGACAATCACAAAATAAATGACTGACAAGGGAAGGTTACTAACTGTTCAATCATTTTTACGTTAAAACTATTTGTATTGTTTGGCTCCAAAGGAGTTAGGAATACTCTAAAAAAATTGTTGATAGCTAGTTTATTGTTATGACAATACATCACTTTTAAGGTGTGGTTTTAATTGAATCCTGTAGTTCCTTCAAGAGCATCAGAATAATTGCTTTTCGAATTTCGACTTGAAACTTTACACAAAAAAGCAGGTACCTATGAAAATCACCGTTGTTTGAATGTTAAAAATATGTATTTTACGTAATTCAAATAGAACAGCAAATTTGATGAAACAAACAAATCAAGAGATGCGAAACTTTCACAAAATATTATTCCCATCAAGACCTGCTTCTCTGTGTAGTTTCAAGTAGAAATTTGAAATTCAATTATTCTGATGTTCTTGAGGAGGACCACAGGATACCTTAAAAATCACACCTTAAAATTGATGCATTGCCATAAAAATAAGCTAGTCGCTAAAAGTTTTTTCAGAATATCCATAATTCTTTTTGAGTAATATAATGCAAATAGTTTCAACGCATAAGTGTTTGAACAATTAGTGATCTTTCCTAGTGAGAACAACTCAAAAGCATTTATTTCCAGAAAACGAACGCATACACTAGATGAGGAAACTTCAATGCATCTTTCTACAACAAAAACTCAATTTTCATATTTTTCCGCAAAACTTGTTTTTCAGTGAAGTGTTGGGCAGTTCTTAGGCCTTATAAAAAAAATTGTTATTTTCTCTAGAAATCGTTTCTTCACTGAAAATGTGTGTTCACAATTTTCAGAAACTGACATCAAATTTGAATTCCCCAACCGCGATTTCCTTCCGAGACAACCTTTAGAGAAAATCGTCATGCTCTCGAAAAAGGAGACCCAGTCGATTCCAACTCAAGCCAATTGTAAGCCAAAAAACGGGATTTGAATTGGTTGGAATTGGAATAGTTACATGGATACAAGGGAGTATGCTGGAAGTATGCATTCCTTAAGTATCGTCCTTCCCCCTTAGAAGGGCTACTTATTAAACTGAAATATTTTGAGAATATATTTCCTCAAATTTAAATACAAATTTCCAACAGTTAAAAATCTGATTTTCGATGTCAAAGCGAATTGTTTTACAGAGCAAAGTCGTATCGTGGTACGTGAACTAAGAGAATAATACTGTCGAAAACGAAACTACAATGAGTATGATGTTTTTACTTCTGTTTAATAAAAGGAAATTCGTGATCGTGAACGTGCCATGCTTCAATTAACAATTGAACAAAATCATCAACGTATGCGATTAGAGAAATGGGAAAATGAATTGCATGAACGTGAAATGCATATTATTGAACGGGAATTAAAATTGTTAATGTTGGCTAATAATCAAGAGCGTCTTAATCAACAAACACCAAAAGTACAAAAACGTTCTGGACATTTTGTGCGCTCCCTTCTACATGCGACACTCAATGGTAGTGCAGGTCTTTCATCAGCGACTGCTTCAAATTTAATTAGTAGTCCTATAAGTTCGTGAATTTCTTTCTTTTTTTACAAATGTAATTAAGATTTGACGAAATATTTTTCTCTAGATTTTCGTCATTTAATATCTGTATGTCGTGAAAATGATTTTCAACATCATCTAGCCATTGATCATGATGCATCATCAACTATGCCTAATGGTTCACTATCGACAACTACAGTATCATGTTTAACAAGTAACAATATTTTGACAGGTTCAACAGCAACTCTAATCCATTCGAATACATCCAATACTCAAATGAATACAAATAATATTCATACAAGTAATAGTACACCATCAACGCCTCATTTTAATCAACTTCGAACATTAACTTGTAAGTTAACAATTTATATCTTGTTTCTTTTTCTATTCGGTTTTAATTTGTACAAAAAATTATTACGATAAAAAATCCAAAGAATCATTTATATTCACGTGCGAATAATTCTATTTTTCTAGCAAGTGGAAATCTTCTTATAAATAAGATTGATGATGAAGAGCTAATGATAAATCATGATGGTAAGAAAGCAAAATGTAGAGGGAAGCTTTTTTTTTTACATTAATCATATTGAAGATCATCATATAGGTATATTATATATATCCTAATGCCATGATTTCTCTCATGCTATCATATAATATATATCATATAGGATGTGAAGAGAGAATAGTATTCATTAGCTTTCTATCATTATTTCGAGTTCACATTACAGTTAGATTGATAATAGATCATATGCTTCTTTACTTTCTGCTCTTCATAATATTTCATTAACATTTATATTAAACTATTTCTTATTCTGCATGTTACATATTTTATACATGATAGAATAAAGTTTTCACAATCGGAACACAAAAACTAAGTATCAAGAACAATTAGCCGATTTATTCAATTCGTTGTAAGAAATTTTGTTATATGCATGCATGTTTTATTTTCTAGTTCATCGCCCACTTATAACAGATGACGTCGACGATGATGTAAATGAAAAATCGGACAAATCTTCACGATCGTCATCCACTAGTCAATCGAAAGGATCATCAGGAACAATAAAACCTGGTCGTTGTGGTAAACCTAAACTCTGGTCAGCAACATCACCATTAAAACGAAAACATGGCAAAAATCATGCACGTCTCGGTGAACCTAAATGGTATATTGAAGCAATATCCTCAATGAATTCAACCAATATCAATGATGATAACGAGAATACAGCAATATCAAATGTTACAACATCTCCAACAGTCGATGAACCTACGCCAAAACTAGGTAGATAAAAATTAAAATGAATTTTCCATGCGTACTTTTTATTTTTAAATGATGTTTATCTTACCATCCATTGTTTTATAGTTTCAGAAAACTCCAATGAGATAAGTAAGACTTAACAAAACAAAACATATCAATCAACTAATTATCGACATTTTTGTTTTATTTTTCATCTAATATTCGTTGATGCAGAAACAAACGATGATTATTAAAATACTTCACACGCAAGACTATTCTTTTTCTCGATCATCTTCTGCAACTATAGTCGTAAAATTAGTATTATATTAACATCTTAGATATTAGTAATTTTTCTTCTTCTTGTTGTTCTCTTTTAACTAAACTTCTTGTTGTATTCTGATTCATTAAGAACATATGTAGAGAAGTTTTCGTACAATATCCATATTTCAGTATGTATATTTGTTAATACGTTGAAACATATATCAAGAAAAACAAAACATTTTCTATTTACAATAAGAACTAATGAAAACAATTTTGCCATTCGACGTCACCATGAAACTCTCGGTAAGACTGAATAAAGTCGAAGGAATTCTGCCTATGAGTCGTTTGCAGCTGAATTCGATTGAGACAACAGAAAAATGTATTCATTTGTATAAGGTAGACTACACACAAAATATTCGCTCATTTTCCGGTCACTAAAATGCAATTAGAAAGAGTCAGAAATTATGTGTGTGCTTACAGTAGTGAGCAAATCTTTGAAAGACCTGAGAATTGGTTTGAGTGGTGAATAGAGAACAGGTGCTTTACTAACTAGCATGAGTTTCTACGCGAAGGTGTTCAAATTTGACGAAGTTAATTATTTTACAAAGCAAACACTACTTTACGAAACGTGATTTCACACTTAACTATGACGTGAAGGTACGAGCATTTCATCGAGAACTAGATTTTAAGTAAAACGCCGTTTTTTGCAAAATAAGGGCGTCATCAAAATTTAGGTACCTTATTGAATGACAGAAAAAAAATTAAACAATGCGTATTGTAGGGTATGTGTTGCTCTAGAAACTGTTATGCCAATAAAACTCTGAAACTCGATCTCGGATCTCAATGTTGAAAGTAGACGACAATATTTTTCGTCCGAAATAGTTTTTTTTAGGCCTTTCAAATATTCCCCCCCTAATGTCAAGTGCAAACATAAACAAAGTGTTTCAGTCTTTCTAATTACTTTTCAGGGACCAGAAAATGAGCGAATATTTTGTGCCAAAGCCTTTCATGATAGAAGTTAGAATAAATAATTCTGCCGAGTTACTAAGATATCTATCTCATACGTGTAAGCTTCAAGATCAAATTTAGCTGTCTTAAATGAACGCAATTGTTTCACAGAGATGAGTCTGTTACGAATTTTTGTTTAATGCTACTGAGCTTCATTCGTTCGTTTTTTATCTCCATAAGATTTAGACAGATGCACATGCTTTTCTATAAGTCACCGACTGCAGTGCTTCTTTCGATTGTGCATGCCTTACTGTTATGACTGTATATCATCGTTACTCAACACATAGCACAGTACAGATCACTGATTCTTCGATCGACGAATCTGGAGCGTATGTATGTATAAGCGTGAGCATGTAAAACGATGTATGTGTCTTCATAAGAGAATAATCGAAGTTTCCCTGGCAAATTTATTTTAATGAATCCAAAAGAATTTATTCGATGGATTTTATTTTTGCCTGAGTATCTTTTCTGATCACTGAATTACAGTAGTCTTCCTATTCTTGTTGAGTTGAGTTCTTTTATGCATAGAGAAAAATCTAAATCGCTAGAGGGAAAAACATTCTCGGTTCAAAATTCTTGATAATTCAGGATAGTCAACGAACTTGAAAATATACGATCGTAATCTTGGATAGCGTGTACCATTTCGTTTGCTCGAAAAGATATATTTTTTTATTCATCTATTAACGAATATCACATGTTTTGGAATGCATTGTTATCAGTTGCTTAGTTTACACGTGAAATTTATTTTTCGCCATCTGATTCACGACACAATTCAAATGAACTGTTTCATGTCATCTTTCTTATAGGTTCCTCTTCTTCTTCTTCTCAATGCTCAACACCAAATGATCGTTCATTAGCTGGTGGTATTTTTGACATTAATTCTATGTTAATGGCTATCGGACTTGGTCGTCATACACCTACTCGATTTCGTACTTCTAAATTAGCTTCATCTTCATCCTCTTTTTATTCTTCATCGTCAACAACACCAACGTCGAGAACACAGGATATACCTATGCTTCGTTCAACAAGTGAAATAGGAAATACGCAGAAAACAGTAGAATCATCATCGACTAAGACAACTCCATCTTTACCAAATAAAAAAAAACATAAACGAACGTGTTCATCACCTATAGCAGATATCATTCCTCAAAGAAATGGATCTCTCGACATTGATCATCAAGATCAATCATATTATTCTTCAAATCGACTTAACTCTCTTCAAAGTTCTTCTACAGCATCACCATTAACATCGAAATTGTCAAACATAAGCCAATCTGATTCTCAATTAGATGATAGTCATTTTAGTCATAGAAATCTATCCTCAAGAAAATTAATCAAAACATCCACTAGAAAAGAAAAGCTAACATACGATGCAAATGAAAAATTTTATTTACCACCATCATTAGAAATGCATTCACCAATCGGACATACACATGCTCCACTATTGAATATCTCAACATCTCAACCACAATTAAGTCGCTCTTCTATACTTGATATCGACACTGAAGAACAAAGAAAACACGAAGCCACAGTTTTAACACCGGACAATGACAGAAAAATAGCGAATATTTCATATCCAGATCTAGAGGGAGATTTTCTTAATTGAAAAATTTCTGAACCTTTTTTCTTCTATTGAAATTTTTCTCTTTTACTTTTAGCCTTTTCCCCACTCTGTTAACAACATACATATAGTTATTATATAGTGCTACTGCCTATGATGTATTAATTTGTGTTCTTCGACCTTTTTGCAATTGCACGTGTGCGTATTTTTACTAAAAAAAAAGTCTTTATTTTGTCTTGAAATATGTAAAGAAGAAAAAGAATTAAAAAAATATTCACTCTAATTTATGTTTGTTCGATGAGCATAGTTTCTTTTCCATTTTTTGTGCTATATGTTTTGTTCATATAATTACTATTTATGTCTCTTTCTGTAATGTAAATAAATCCAACAGAGAAAAAGAAATTATATAAATGATGCATCGATGTTGAATGAACAAAACTAGAAGATCACTTGGGTAGCAATGAACATCAGAATCGTGTAGTTTAAATTGGAAGCTTTATATTAGCAAAATATATATGGCCCAAATTCAGTTCAAACAGACGAATTATTTGACATTCTGCAAATGATTATGAGTTGACTATTGATAGTAGGTTATTATAATTAATACTGAAAGGATTTTATTAAATTTACACTGAACTAAGTCAATCAAAGCAATTATATGAGTGTCATAGTAGCTATGTAAAAGTATTCTATCCCACAGGTGATCAGAAATCGAACTTTTTGATTCATACTATCAATATCAATATGAATGGATTACCTTCGTCTGAATTCGGCACTCAGGATATTCAAACTATTTCCGTCAGTAACCAGTGTTATTTAATATGGTCGACGCCAAAAATGATTTCCTCTCGTTATCTCTTAGAGAAGAGGAGGCTGTTAGATAGATTATATTCAGTTTAAAATATACTCTTATACTGGTTCCATGTGCATGCCTATTGTGTAAGTCTATCTTGGTTGAAAAAATAACTGTACTAAAAAAATCAGAAAATCATGAAAAAGATCTATTTTTCGATTACCTTATGAGTTCTACATTAAAATGCTTTGACCTTATCACAGGTCGAGAAATATTTACCGGGTTTTTACAGTATATTATGACAGAAACAATGAACTGGAGCAGTTTCGAAGTGGACTCGGATTCGACCTATAACTCCTATTTTTTTGAAAAATCCTATATTTTCACTAGATTTAATTTTTCCCTGAAGGGATGTACAGGGATCTTCGCTGAACTATCCCTCGCCCCCCTTCCGGTCATTTCTTATTACGAGAAAACCTGATAATGTGAATAGTTGTTTGTTGCAAGTAAAGAATATATATTTTAGGTGCGACACAAGGTACAAAATCTGAACAAGTTTGGTCAATTTTCCACTTTTTTGTGAAAATGATCGTGTACTTCAGAAAACTAAATCTTATATAGGTATCCCTATTCTTTCGGAAATTTGTAATTCGAGGTCAAGTTTCGAGATACTGTCGTTTTCTTAGCATTTCCTGTCAGAGGATAGCACTACAATATTCCTACTGCATGAGACACACGTCTCTACGGAAATGATATCAGAACTGACATAAGACGCTGGTAAATGAATGAAATTCAAATAGTTCTGTGCGCGACCGATATCGATAACTTGGGGTCTAAACTATTTTCTTGAATTTCTTACTCAAGTCTCTCTAACCTTTATACTTCAATAGCATGGATTTCTGTTTTATTTTTGCTGGCCAATATTTCGAAGCAATACAAACAAAAGAAAATATTTAAAAAACACTTAATTTTGCTGTGATAGAAAAGCAAGATTCTCAGATTGAATGTTTTCATTTGTCACTAACTTAATTAGTTCCAGTATTTGTCATTTTTTATCGGTATTTTTATGACAAAGAAACAAAACTCACTGTTCGAATAGAATTTGATACTTTTTTTAATCCTTGTTGTATCATTGCCGGTTTCATATAGCGATCATATTCTTTGAAAATCGGCTAGTTCTTTTTACGAAATCTGTGTATTGTTTGTTCACCTCATATTCTTTTTATAAGAAGAAAATATAATTTTATTTAATAAAGTTTCTTATGCGATTCTGTCTAAGGTCTTGCATTGATCTTGAGCCATGTTGTCTATAACATAGGGAGGGGGAGATGTATCCACAAAGAACGTTCCGGATAAAACTCATATTTTTCAACCCTTCTTTGTCTGTCAAAGTTTCTTCAGCTTCGAGAATCGTTTCCCGCTATGGTATACCGATTAAAAAAAAGGACTTCACAGAAGGAATGTTTCTTTTTCAAATATACTTCGTTTTTCTTTTTTGTCAAATAACTACCCACGCTACGCCAGAAAAATAACACTCTCTAACTCTTGGTATTTTTTTTCGTTCCTTTCAGATAAGGATGCGTGTGGTTACAGGTAAGAAGAAAAACAAAAGCGACATACTTGCTCATAGCCACACCCACAACCTCGCATTTTTAGAACACACATTTTACGGGTATAGAGAAGTATTTCTAATAGGCAAATTAATGCTGAAATGTATCCGAGAGTAAGTCATTAAGTCGTTAGGAAAAAGACAAATAATCACTCGCACAAACAGAAGATTTCTGTTTTGAATTTGAATTCAGATAAAATATCACTGTATTTTTATATAAGTTATATGCTTCAAAGATGATAACTAACGAAGAGTAACAATTAAACAAGAAACTGAAAGTTTCCGTCTAGTGAAACAAATCTTTCTGCCTCTTTCATTGACTTTAAATCAAATGTTTCCATAGTATAGATGAGAAATAAATACTGCTATTCTTGTTTCTGTTACAAAATTTTCTAATTTTTCTCATGTCACGATATTCGATTGATGTGTAGTGTGAACAATACAAGCTCTTTTTTTAAGAAAACCATGTAGACTTATTTTCACTCGTTTGGTTGATGATTTTTGTGACCAGTTGGCTTTTCTGAAGTTGACTGTGCTGCAATATCATTTTGATTCTTACTTTTGAGAATATACAGCGCATTTTCCGTTTTGATCATTCGAAGTAACCAATTTGGGCATGTTAGTAAAATCTTACTATCACTTTAATCGCAACAGGAATTATTCTTTTGAAGACGACAGTAATCAATTATATAACTGACGATATCTTGAACTAAATCATAGACATTATGAGTAAGTGATATCATCGATGGAATTTTAGTATAAAACAGTCGTAAAGATCACTGGGAATAATTTAAAGGTCCTAGCTAAACACAGGAAAATGCTGAGTGTGAATTGAAAAGTTAATTCTGATAGATGTTCTTGCAGTCATTTTTATTGAAGCTTTATGATTTACTGCGTGTGCGTCTCGTCCAATCAGTGAATATGATGGAAGTTTGGATACGAAAGGTAAATGCTTTTGTGATCCATTGGATGGTGCTGAATCAATTGCGGTTAGTTAATCGAAATAAGATCTAGTGTACAACTAGTTGCTAATCCTTTTCATAAAACTATTGTAGGTAATATCACAGAATAAATAAAACACATTGCTTGTTTCTAGGCAACACGTGATGCATGAGATATCGCACTGGAAGTCTCCTTTCAAGTTAATAAAGCTAATAACGTTTCTGATATGAACCCGATCAATTGCAATAAAATGATCAGATAGATTACCATTCAATTCTGTGTTCTTATTTCATTTTTTTGCTTTTACTGTCCACATCACATGATACATGATACGTGAAATTAGAGTAAGAGCCAGTTCACGCAATAGTTCTCTATCAATGCTTTACTTAAGCAGAGAGAAAATATTCTTCAACGAGTAAATTTATTCTAATACAATGGAATATTATGCTTTATCAAGCTTACAATATATTTCGATGATCCAACTTTATTATGAGTGTGATCTAGATAACCATTGCAATATGAAAAATCGTTCAAAAATGCAATACATAGTGCAATAATAAATTGGGAAAAACAACTAGTTCCCTATAAGAAAAAGAGATAGAAGAGCAAGCTAAATGGTTACTTATTTTCAACAATTATGTATACAGACTGACAGTAAGAAAGCGCCATCTACAATAATTTTCATCTGATATAAACCAAGAGGATCATTCTGGTCGTCTGAAAGGCTATGTCGGAAACGGCGCTTAAACGGCATCAATTATCGCCCTAATCAGCCAGCTCGTTTTACGGAACGTTTTTTTTCCAGAAAATGGCCATGCCTTTTAACGCTATTCTTTTCGTTTTCCGAGCTGACGGAAAGCAGCTCGGTTTTTTAACGCTTTACATTGTTTTTACGCCATTTCAGGTCGCTTACGGGCCGTTTTCTTTCACATGAGAACCGACTATTATTTGTGCACAACAACTTGGATGAATTTGAATGCAACTGTCAAAAAAGCATCTTGCAACTTCCTTCATCAAAAAAAACGAGAGCTTTCAGCTCATTTTTCGTAATGATCATGACATTTGGATTCCACGTACAGAAATATGTTTTTGACATGTATCAATAGAAAAGTTGATCTAGATTTCATAATTAAAGCTGCTAGATTTTTAAGCAGCATGATTCTAACATTCATATAATACAAGATTTTTAATCCCGACACGAGACAAGTATTGACATCTGTTCATATCAAAGATATAATGTAGAAGAGTAAAATTTTTACCATAATTTGTAAAAGGAACAAGTTATAGAAGGTTGCTGTTGGTGTCATTGAATAAAAGCGTCTTTTTTTTTGCATTTCAAGTACATAGAAGTTTCTGTACGCCCAGCAAAAGAATCAAAACCATACATTTTTTGCTCACAATGACCGATTCTCACAATGAAAGAAACCTTGCTATATTTTCCATGTTTTTTCAGTGTGTTTACCCCCCATCGTTTTTCAGAAATATTCACTTTCTTGATCTATATTCCCAACAAGTAGCTTCATTTAATGACTTGACATATAATTTTACTACTACTATTCTTTTAATCAAATCAAATGACCATAAAGTCGCTATGTCATATGTCAAAATTGTAAGAGAAGACGGCAGAGTGCTTCGAATAAAATAACCTTAGTTTTAGTTCCCGAATAATTCAATATCAGCATGTGTCAGTCTAGTTGAATTGTGTAGATGCAGACCTTCATTTAATTCATAGAGATTAGAAAAAGACTTTGACGATACGTGATTCTTCATAGAAACTCCATAAAATAGTTTGGTTTTAAAAATTCGATTGATTGAAACATTTGAAACAAAGAAAAGAAATAGTTACATATTTTAGTATACGGTTAGAAATATTTTTACTGGTATTTCTAATGATTTATTTAATATTTCTTCCTCGTACACCTATCAATCATTATTCGAAAGCAATACATTCGCTATTTTTCGATACTACAGTAGTAACGGGGCCAGGAAAATCCTAGACGGAGCTCAAACCTTTTTAAGACTCTCCTATAGTGAAGTTCACATAGGCATTTACAGCAGTTTGAAAATTTCCTTGGGGGGAGCTCAAACATTAGTAGAAAAAGCTCATCTTCCTTTAGCCCACCCGTGACTCCGCCACTGTGCTACAGTCACTTAAGTTATTGACACGAACAATAGTAAGCAATTTCAATCTAAATTATATTTTAGTGATGTTTCCTGACGACTGATCAGATGTTCAGCAAAACCACGGAACTCTTTTGATTTTTGATGCAAACAAAGTAAGAGGATGAGTAAGATAAAGAGAGAGACATTATATATTCTCAAGTTCATGATGATCATATCTAACAATCCAATTAAGATACGTAGAACAAAGAAAATATAATACGCAATTCTAATTGAATGATCACACATATCACCAAAACCGAATCACTTCTAGTGGTAAATCTCAGTAGTTTGAGAAACCGCCAATTTTAATTCGCACAGTGGTTCATTATAAGTCTTACCGGTTTTACCCTGGTCCATCGATAGTTTTTTCCGTGAACCATAGAAAACAAGTATAGCTGCAGACCGAATACGCAACCGCATGTATATATCAGAGGTGTCCAAAGGGTGACTTTTTTCACCCTGCCTCTCCCCTGTGCCCTGTCCTGTCCTGTTCGGTGCTCTGACCAGGACAGGGCAGGATACCCTGCTGAATTGACATACTGTCTATGTTTTAATTTTCGATATATTTCAAAATAAAAAGGCACTTTTCTCATTGTTCCATAGAACATTTTTTTAATTTAAATTAAGCTAATTATACAGCCATTGTAACTTCCAGTCAATATAACACAATTCATAAGCGTGAAACAAGAATAAAAGTGAATGATACAATATGCATAACTTAGACTCACAAGTTTACTATAGAACTTCAATTGAACAAAATAAATAAAAATAACGGCAGAAAATAATATTACCACAAGGAGCAAGAAAAAAACTAACAATTGACAGATAATTTATATTTTATATGAATGTTTTTCCGTTGTTCTTACTAATAAAATGTCCTGTTCCACTCGCAGACCCATAACAAACTACATGATAACATTTGAAAGAGTTAATGACAGTAACAAGTTCAAAATTGTTATTTTTATTTTTAACGCTAAGACACTAAACAAAGCATTTTTTAAAATGGAAATTCAAACACTTGGGTTTTATTTTACAAGGTAAAGCTGTCACCCTGCCATGTGAACACCTCTGGTATATAAACACACAAGTGTGTGTCTCTCATATCCCTTATTTTGTTCTTTTTTTGCTAAGGAAATAGATTCAACACAGCGAAAAACGATTCAGGGAAGGATTCATATTTTTTAAACATTTAATGTTCTCTTTTATAGATTTAATATTTTTACAGTATATTTTTAAATTAATTTCTTTCCAAGGGTTTTTATATTTATTTTCTTAGATCAGCTCTTTTATACTTATGTTTTGAGATTGTTTTTTTTTGTTTTTGTATGAGCTTTTTTTACGTTGGAGTATGTTTTTATTTCTGGTTGCAATAAAAACCACGGCAATTGAAAAAATGTTATAGCTACGTTCAAATTTTAGCAAAAAAAGGATCAAACAAAGTCAGTTAGCTGCACTAAAGGATCTAGAGCTGCACGGAATGATTAAAAGTTGATCCTGCTTCTTTATATCTATCTCGTCCCAACCCACCTCATTTTGTCATTGATCTTCTTTTTCTTGATACTATTGAAACAGTATCATGTGAATTTATACTTTATTTTTTAATGCAAATCATTTAGCTAATTGAGAATCTGTTTCAAAACAATATTGGCACTTCAAGATTTTTATCTTAAAAATGAAAAGTTGAATAAAAAGTACAAGTTTAAAAATTGTCCATCCAGTAACTGATCTGAGAAAAAATAAGCTGCCGATATTTTTTGGGTATAAACATGTACATTCTGAAATAAGAAAGGTGATTTGTAGAGCCTTTCAGGTATCTGAAAGTTCTTGTGCTTTACTCGAAAGCGGAACCCTCGAAATAAGTAGTTCTTGATATAAAAAAAAACTGCTTCTGATATTTTCGTTGAAGCCTATATATTTTGTGGCTAGGATCGTTTCACAGGAGGACAAGTGTCGAATAAGATTCAGAACCTTTTAGACTTCTAAACGGTTCTGTAAATCTCTCTTATTCCTGTTCCAGAACATCTGTAACTCTGCTCGCGTGTGCACTTGACGGGAGGCAGAAAAAAGTGATCTTCTTTCATCCCATCCCACAAACTGAACGAGACTGGGTGGGGTTAGTTAGGCCAGAGCCTGGTCAGATCGGTTAACCACTGTTATCCTGCGATTTTCTCCAGTTGATATTACTAGACTATATAGATACTAAGCGTGTATGGACAAGTCTATTTTGTTAAACATTCTATTTCGATACTTGTTTTATCAATATCATTGACTTGTTTCATCTTTCTATTTTCAATTATTATGTTTATTCACAACTCATACTATATTGGTATATATTAGCGATACAAACGGAACAACGCCTTTTATTTTTTGTACATCATGACAATTATCATGGTTTTCTTTTGTAATGTATGAATCAATTTAATCTTTACTGCAATCGATTATCTGTACTATTTGTAAATTTAAAATTTAGAATACTCATTGTTAATAATTACAAAGAGCAGTTGAGACCTCTAACATTACGAAATCGGATTATTTAGCTCATGGTTAGATAAGGTTATGTTCGTGAAATAGTAATTTCAGATTTTTCGGTATTGAAGAAGCAGTCTCCAATTCCGCTGTGTTTTTATTCACTTTGAACAAAACATTTATTAATGAAAAATGACATTACCAAACAACTAATAGTCGAATGTCTCTAAGTGGTGTTCGTTTAAATGATATTCCGAATGAGTATTGTTATTATATTCAAGACTTTATTCCGTATTCACTATTAATAGCCTTTCCAATAAGAGTTCGTCGAACTTCACTTGTACCAGCACCGATTTCATACAATTTAGCATCACGCATGATACGACTTGCTGGATACTCATTTATGTAGCCATTACCACCAAGAATCTGAATACCATCTAGACATAATTGTGTCGCCTTTTCAGCACAATATAATATAACGCCAGCACAGTCCTGGTCAAAACGAAAAGCATGATTTATAAACGAAAAGAAAATTTGCATTGCTGCACCTTGTTACTTAAAATATTTTTGTCAACTGCTCTTGCTGTTGTATATAAATAGGAACGACAAGCGTTCAACGTTGTATACATGTCAGCCATTTTCGCTTGTATTAACTAGACATGACCGAAAAATATTTTCTTCAAGAACAAACATTAGAAATAATTTTACCTGAAACGTACCAATTGGTTTTCCGAATTGCTTTCGAGTATGTGCATATTCAAACGTAATATCACAACAAGCTTGCATTAAACTAGAAGAGAGAAACACAAAGAGTTCAGTTTAATTCCTGTATTGATTGAAAATTTGTATATACTCGTCAAAATCGTTTTTCTCAAGAATATTTAGAATGCATTTTCAGTAGATTAAATAACTTCTTATTTACACGGAAGACTGATTTCTAATTTGTCTGTATGAATGAATGATATGCTGAAAAAGAATTAAACCTGTGACTAAATTCTGAATGCAACCATATTGATTCATCATATCTTTTCACTTCTATTCAATTATCAATATTCTTTATAGAAAACGTTCGTAACACATTAGAATATATTTTCTGATGAGAAACGCTACTTATCATTGAAGTTCATGTATCATACAAAGTGAAATTACTGATCCTCCTACTAAACTGAATTGTTTCTGAAAATTATGTCGACATGTTTTTTTATAAACTTGTTTTACTATCTTTGATGAACAGACGGAACAAATCGGTTTGAATTGTTAACAATACTGAAATTTATGAGTAATGAATTAGTTGGAATGATTTCTGAAACCACTTTCAAATTAGAATGAGAGGCAATTTTGTGTTTTTTGAAAATAATCAGTTCTGAAGAACTTGACAGTGTACTATTACAAAACACAAGCTGGAAATTTTGATTTCATTGTAGGCGTCAATGTCATAAAAGCATTATGTAAATTTTACCCGACAGGACCAGCTGCAAGTACAAGACGTTCGTATTCTAAGCCACTCATTAAAACATAAACTCCACGATTTTCTTTGCCAAGTATATTTTTAGCTGTAAAAATTTAAAAACTCTTGAGATTTATCAAAATATTTAAATATTCTTATCGTTTACCTGGAACTTTACAATCTTCAAATATAAGTTCACTTGTATTTGATCCACGCATTCCCATTTTATCAAGTTTTTTTCCAGCTGAAAAACCTTCCATACTCTAAACATAGATTGGTATACTAATCTATCGCACAACATTTTATTCAATCGTTTCATACTTTTTCAACCAGGAATGCTGATATACCATGCTGAGGTTTTTCACTATTCGGAGCTGTTTTGGCATAAACAACAAGAACATCAGCATCGGGTCCATTGGTAATCCAAAATTTACTTCCATTAAGAACATAATAATCACCTTAAAAATAAAGTAGCTCGTATCAAATAAGATGATTCGAAAAAAAAAGAAACAAGTGACATCTCTATTTATTCTTCTTTCTATTTTCTAATCTAACACAATTTAATTAAATTATGAACACTGATAGATAGTGTGAAAACACTTCTCAACATGTGTATGCGCATAGTTCTAACATATTTTATTCAAATGAATGAAAAAACAAATTGGAACGAAAATCATTGATTAATGCGATAGGTTCCTTGCATTAGTTTATCAAAACATATTTTCATCCTACATGACATACATGTTAGAATCAATATCTCTGTGTAGTCATATTACAACACTCGACATTAGTAGGAATGACATGATCTCCAGAATAGAATGTGTCTGACTGGCTTAATGTTCAACATTTATAACAATATTTCACATCACTTTGAAAACCCATCGTTATGTTTTCATGTATATGCCATTCACGTCCATCTCCTCGGATGAGTGATTAGAATCATTTTCAAGGATATATTGATGAACGTGTGAAAACAGACGAATAGGAATGAAATCTAGATTTTCTTATTGGATCTCATGACCATCAACATACTCTTTCGTTTAAATTACGGTGTTTAATTTTGAATATAACAAAGCTATTACATATGAAGCGAATGTAATTATGAAGAAAAAGCATGATTTACTCAGCTCTATATCACTCAAATTAAAAGAATATTAAGAGCATATATTGTTTATCAGCATCCTCAGATTCTTGTTTAATAGTATTGTATGAGGATGGTGATATCATGTGAATTGCAGTGGTGAGTGTTCATTCTTTTTCTTCGTTCGAGTTACTACTAAAGGAATCTGATTCTTGTTCTTGAAGTAACGAAGAACTGTTGTACGCGTCTGCTACTTGTGTTGCTGGTGAAGATCGCGTTTCGTCTTTTCTACTCAGTCGCGTATCCAAAGGGTCTGGTGATTGAATTGATTTCATAGTTGGTGTTGAACGTTTTTCCATTGATTCTGTATGGAGAGATTTGTCTTTACGTGAACTCGACATCGAAGATGTTTCCGATTTTTCTTTTGATTGAATGATGATTGAACCTGACCGTGGTGATACGTTCAATGGAGGCGTGGAAATCTTATCATCGCGATAAATATTGTGTGAATCTGATTGTCCTGTTTGCCCAACAGGAGGTGTTGGATTCTTATCAAACCACTGAAAGTCGGCTGAATCTAATTTCTCTATTGCTGGTGCAGCTGTAGGACTACTATTAGTCGAGTCGATTTCATTTGACGACTCGGTTATTGTTTGTAGTGGAGGCGCCCGATGATTTTGCATGAACTTCATAAAAGCCGATTCTATTTCACCAATGTTGTCCGGAGAAGCCATTTGACGTTGTTCGAATGATTGCATATCAAATGAATTTGACTCACTATTAATGTCATAGGGAGATATAGAACTTTCTTCAGTTAACTGAGGACTAGTGACGCTTGATTCCTGACTTGCTTCCAACTGAAATGTTGGTGAACCTTTTTCGATCGATTTAAAATCAATTGTTGAGTGTCCCATTCTTTTACGAGGAGATCTTGCTCTATATTCGTTTGGTTCAATCTCAAGTAATGAATCTTCTGTTGTTTCTGATGAGGGTGAGCAGCTTTTTTCACTCAAATGATAGTTCAACTGTTCGTACTGTTCTCCCGTCGTTTGCAAAGGAGATGTCGTGACTTTTACGCTCTGTTCAGTATACGGTGATGTAGCCTCTTTCGTTATTTGTAAGTGTGGCGTAGAGCTTCTCTCCCGAGAATGAATGCTAAATGAGTCTCGTTCTTGTCGTTTTCCAAGTTGAGACGTTGGACTGTTCTTCATTGATTGCACACTAGGTGATCTTGAATGTTGTTGTGTTCGTAATGAATATGGCGGACTTTTTGAAGAAGACTCAAGATTCAATGGCGATTGTTCTTCTCTATTCCGAAGCGATACTGAACTATCCTCGATTGATTCAATATCAAACGATGACTGTTTCCCTATTTTTAGGGGAGGTGTAGCATTTGCTTTGATCGATTCGGCACCAACAGAACCAGACCTGTCCGTTGTTTGCAATGGAAGCGCTTGATCTTTTCCCGTCGATTCACTACTAGTTGATCCGAACGACTCCTTTGTTTGAGAAAGACGTGATCGATTTTTCTTGATTGATTCGAAGTCCATGAAACTTGTTTCATCAGCTCTTTCGCATGGACTTGCTCGATGCTTTTCAATTGATTCAATCGAAGTTGATCTTACTACTTGACTATTCTTTAACGAAGACGTTCGACTATTGGTCGTAGACTGAATGTTAGGTGATTTCGTTTTTTCTCCTGTTCCCAAGGGAGATGTTGGACTTTTCTTATCTACTTGCAAATTTGGCGAATGTGGCTCTTCTGTTTTGATTGATGAAGATGTTGGCCTTTTTTCGATTGATCGAATCGTAGGAGATGTTACTGTATGAGTATCTTGTGTTATTACTATTTCACCTTTATCGTTTGATACACTCCTAGGGGATTTAGACTGTGACAATGGATGTATTGGAGATGAGGTTGAATTTGAGCCGATAGATCGGGTGGCAGGTGACGGTGAA
>OENT01000808.1:35119-74897 GCA_900239685.1 Rotaria macrura | reverse complement strand
GACGTAGTTACCAGACATTTTGTCTACAGGCAGCCCGTCTTGATGGGTAAGCTAGATGTTTCAGACGAGACCTGACAAGTAGTGTTGACGCTTCAGACTAGTCAAGTTGGGCGTCTTTCCTAGTTTTTTGTTTGCCTGGGTATTCCATGGTTTCTTTTTTTAATCTATTTTCTTAAGTATATTTACTCGCGTCTTTACAATCACTGCACGCAAAAGCCGCAAGCTTCAAAGGCAGAATTTGTCTACCAAACAACCGAGACTGCCGGTAAGATTGATAAGAACAATTCGAATATTACTCTGTTGAATCCTTTGCCATATCGAGACAATCGTTGTGGTAAATCGAGTGAAACTGCTCTATTCTCAGTTTCCTTTTGGTTGACCGCATATCAGGAGTAGTATCAGAAATAAATTTTCAAGAACCGAGTGAAGCGTCCGATTACTTTGTAGCACTGTTAACAATGAAAAAACAACACCTATACTAGGGTTGCACTCATAAGCAACTGTTTAGCGAAGTTAAACGGGTTAATTTTTATGAATGAGGATGTGCATGTTTTCTTTAGTTCACTATTGTTCTAAAATGATTATCAGGTGAACGAACTCAGCCAAGTAAAATTACTAGTAAAAACAGCAAGAAAAAATGAACACTATCCTCATGATCCAAGTAGCAAACGAACCGGTTATCAACTTTTGAGAAGCTAGTTTTTCATCGCTAATAATATTAATGATTTCCCTTCTCAATAGCAGCACCCTGATTAGAAATCGGAGTGATCACTGTTGCTGCTATGATTCACGGTCACGGTTGGTACGATAAATTTTCAATGTACCTATATAGCAATTATTTTCCAACTTCATTGAAAAATTCAATATTTCAAAATGTGGCATTCTCTCAATGTGTATGACAATTCTTTCTCAATTCTGTTACTAGAAAAGAAAGAAATATAATTATTACAAGATAAATTCGCATTACCACTAGGATAACACATGCCCTATAGTTAATGTATTTTAAAAAGTTCCAGTAGAAATACGGAAGAAAAAAATATACTAACATAAAAAATTTTGTTTCAATAAAAATAATATTATCATTTTTATTTATTTTCGACGTTTCTCACGTGATGAGCCGGTGATGGATTACTTTTCTATTTCTCTTGATTTCTCTCAACATCTAACCATACTGTTTTCTAATGCACTTTTTAAAAAAATTAATATTTTTTTCTCAACAACATGAAGTGATCACTTCCTTTTCGTACTAAATCCCGTTCGTTTATCCATTAAACAAACAGACAAACATTTGGAAAAACGCGTTTAAACGCACAATCGGGAACGCCGATTGTGAGTCACTAACGCTCATTAACAACACGCAAGAAACGCGTTTTTTAAGCAGAATTTTCACTTTCCGAGCGTGAAAACGGATAAAAACTCTAGTCCAGAGCGTTAAAACGTACAATTATTCGACGACTTGAAAGCCAATGCGCTAAAACAATCAAAATTAGAGTTTTTATCCGTTTTCACGCTCGGAAAGTGAAAATTCTGCGTAAAAAACGAGTTTCTTGCGTGTTGTTAATGAGCGTTAGTGACTCACAATCGACGTTCCCGATTGTGCGTTTAAACGCGTTTTTCGAAATGTTTGTCTGCCTGGGTAGATTCCATCCCTGCACGATCCCTCCCATAATAAAACACATAAGATCTTCCATTAGGTTAAATCGTAAAAATTTTTTCAGCGAGGGGTCTTCTATCCTATCCCTTCATTTTTACAAGTGTAACTGAAATGCTTTCTCAAAGATCCAAAACGATTTTTAGGATGACAGATGGGATTGGAAATCCCAGATATAATGTTGAACAAACTCGTTTAAGATTTTCAGCTTAAAACCTTTGACGGTTTGGGCGTTAGAATGGCTTTGTATTTTCAGCAATAGACAATCTTTCCAGCAGAGATCAGTATTACTGTGCGTAGCATTTTCGTTGGAGTATCCTAACTGAAGGAAAAAGCAGATTCCCTGTATCCTGGATTTGGTGATAATTCACAGGATACGGGAGATCCAGAGGAAATAATGGAGATCTAGAAGATAACTATTGGATACATAAAATAAATCCTATACAATCAATAAAGTATGCATTATGTACGATACACACTATGAGATTAATACTGACTCGATACTGATTAACACATTTCATGATGTTATTGCTATAAAGAATGAGACAGCCTCATTATCCCAGATAATGGGAACAGACGAGGGGTTCAATTGATGGCCCCTTAAATATGGCAAACGTGGTGAATCAATTATTTCAAATGTTGAATATACTGCCTTGATCATAGAAGAACAAGGGTGGCTCTAAGTTTTTGACAAGGATTAACATGAAGTCAGATCAGACGACATCACAGGAATGTTGTTCTAGGAACAAGAGTTGCCACTGACAAAAGACAAAGAAAGTATTCTTATCAACTTGCTCTCTCTACTAGCCTTTTCCGATGTGGACCATTTTGTTTATGCCTCTGAACATGTAAAGTGTCCTGTATCGAAATGGGAAGAGGGAGCGACACAAGACATTTTCGTTGCCTGCGGTTAAAGAGATATAAGTAATTTTTTAAACTATCAGAACTTTGAAGAGTCGTTGTCGATCAGTGTAGTAGTGTTTATGTGCCCAGGTCGTTCGTTCAGAAGCCAGGATCCTGCTGGAACCCGCAGGAAACGGGCTATTTTCCGGCTTCTTCCTGCCGGTTCCGCTGTATTTCCGGCCGGAAAAACCACCGGACACATGGAAGCAGTATTCCGGCCGGAATTATCCGTACCCGGAACCTGGATATTCCGGAGACTTCCGAAAACCGGAAATTTCATGGAAATGCCTCGGATCAGCCCGGAAACTACCGGAACTATGGCAAGTTCCGCCAGGATCCAACCGGAAAATACAATAATCCGGTAAAAGAGCATCGGAAATCAGTCGAAATCCCCCGTATTCTGACCAAATTATTTCTGCTTTGAAAATAAGGCCTCCGCTTGAAAAACAATTACATCGCATATTAAATTCTCAATTATATCATTCCTAGATACGCAAATCATCAGTTTATAAAAAGAGACCTTTAAAGGTCTTTTTTGGGATTTTTTTTCTAAATCCTTTAATTTAAGGACAGTGTCCATGACCTGGATAGTTTACCGTATTTTGATGGATTTGCTTGAAAATTTTAGATGTGTTACTTAAAGTGTTATTTTGTTCAGTGCATTAATTTGCATTCGAATTTTTCGATAAAAATTTGAAATGATAGGTCCTTTAGAGACTTGAGAAGCGTCACTTACCTTGATTGAAGACTCAGGAAAGTCTCAAAACGCTGGTGTTTAACATGTGTGCAGTTCTTACACGTATCGTTTTCGGTTCGCCAAAGTCTAAAAAACTGACTTTAGGTCTTCGAACTGAAAATTTCCATTTTTGTGACAAAAGCGAGTTTGGAGAGAAGTTTATTATGTTTTACTAGGATTTTATTTGTTCCCAGGGTATCTTCTGGTGTTGTTTTAGGCTTGTTTAAGAAAGAAGTAAAAGCTGGCTGCAAAATTCGGAGACTTTGCTTAGTAATTCTGAGTATTTAGCGCTGTTTGGGAAACGGCCAGATGAGTTTTCGTGAGTTTAGCGGAAACGGTCAGATCTGAGCCGTGTTCTCTCCGGATGGGAAAATTGCTTTTTCCGCTATCGGTATTCGGTCCGGAAACGGTGTTTGCCATCGGCGGATCCCGCATAGGAAACGGGAGCCGTATCCTTGGATACGCTTTGGTGCCCGGAATTGCTGGGAAGTAAGCCGGAAACGATTTCGGAAACCAGCTTCCGGAATTCGTCGGAATAACACGAGATCCGGCCGTTCCCGCCGTACGTCTCGGACCTGGGTTGCAGACTCAAATAGCAATCGAATAATGTGTCTGCCTAAAGGAGCGAAAAAGGGAAGAGTCATCATTGGAAGGCATGTTGAAGGAGACAAACCGAATTCACTTAATATTCCTATAGGTTTAGCCTCTGATTTTCATTGCAATTTTTCTCTCTCTTATTGAGTTGGGTAACGTTCGTGTTCAACCATGTACTGTCCAATAAACTCCTTTTGAGAATCAAGATTTTTCATAGCTGTTTAACGTTCTATATGATATATATAATAGTGTTATGAAGAAACAAACTTAGATGCTACTGCACAGAGAAAAATATATTCATATTTTGCACATCTGGCTTAAAAGCTGTTCCTGACTATTCAGAATCTGGTCATGTACCACAGATCTCATGAGATCTTCTGATTTTTTAATAGTAGGGTCGTGCTCAACGAAATAGTGATTACTTATTATTTTTACTTTTGATCATTCTGAATGGTGCCTGACATTGTTTGTCTTAGGTCTATAAAAAAGGAAAGAAAATCAATCAATGTCATGAATTTAGAAAACAAAAAAGATTAAAAGAAGTTATCAACTCTGAATATGTTGGGTATTGAAGAACTAGTTTTTCAAATTTACTTCTTACTGAAGAAAGAAAATCGTTCAAAACACAAATAATATATTGGTGTATACATAGCAAGTTTAATTTAGCGAAACGAATCGCTTGAATGCCTGCTGAAGTAAATTTAAAATTTTCGGAACAGTGCTCGCTTGAGATTTAACAGACTCGTATCCTGCAATTGTACTGGTGTCATATACGAATCTTGATCAAACTGATAAACTTATAATTAAGCGTAAGAATTTGATGGTACTTCATCGGTATATATTATACAGTGATACCATTTTATTCCATTTTAAGGTATAACACTATTTTTGGTTTAGTTGAGCTCCAAAATTGACGTGAATGCTAAAACAACAGTGAAAAATTGAATCAACAAATTTTCTCAAAGCATATGAAAGGATTCAATGAAATACGTATTAGGAAAAACTTAAGTTTGTCGGCGACTTGCTTTTCATTCATTGCTAGTATTCGATAGATGTCATCGCATAGGGACGTGCTTTGTTGTTGCAATCAATATTCATTGATTCTGAGTTCAAATATGATACTGCTGCTGTATACGACTGTTTAAACAGGACTCGAGAAAAAAAAGTGGTACAGCAGACAGAAGCGATAAAAGAAAAATCGTTGTTACGCAGAAAAGTAAAAAAATTAAAGAAATAGAAAGAAACAAGTTGACGAATAGGTTAAAAAGTATTCTAATTGATAAAATAAAGTAGTTAACATTATTTATGGTTGTGGTTTGTAATTTTTCATCATGATTTGAAAAGAGAAGTAACTTGTTATGAAATTTTGACGATTGCCATTAAAGCACAACGAATAGTCTATATCAATCTTCTTTATTCGCATCTGCCTATACACATCGTTTGTGGTTATTCAAGAGGTGATATCTCAAAATAAGCATAATGCCAATAGACATTCAATAGGAATCCTATGCCTAAACAACAGGAACAATAGTAAAAATTTGGTGTGCGTAAAAGTTATTGTAGAAAAACCACTATTTAAAATAAATCTGTATATCTGAGAAAGAGACTTATTTTGTCAAGGTACAATGGGTAACAACGAAGAAGAACTTTCGACTGCAGAAAAGTTCATACTATTTTAGATAGAAAATTTTATTTCATTTATTGATTTAATGGCTTTGAGAGGGAGATAATGAGAAACTTGAAACTAAATACTCAGTGATTTATGAATATAGTTCAACATTGGCAAACAAAACTTCGGCACTTTCACTGGTATGTGACTCTTTTATTAGAAATCGGAAAAGGAGAAAATGATTCGGAAAAAGAGGAAGGTAAGGTAAATAGGTTTTCAGAACTTGTGCCATCTGCATCGTTGAAAACTTCAAATGCAACATGAATAAGTTGATGGTCAGAAAGAATTTGGTGGGTAAGAGTGGCACGCTTCAAAATTTCGTACATTTTCATCTAAACTATTAAATTATGAAACAAGCCTTATAAGAAGACATGTTCGTATGAATAGTAGAAATTATGCAACAGGCATTCAAAATGATTAACGTAATATAATATGCAATCCCTCGAATAAGGCCATATTGTGTTTCAGGCATTTGCTACTTTTCATTATTCATGAAGAGTTGAATCTATTTTGAATATGGCCCCAACAGGAGAACAAGAAGCAATAGCACACTGCGTATTGCGCTATTTAGATGCTGCTGAAGAAAATATTAGCATGTACTGGGTCGATTGGTGGCTACAAGAATATGCCTCTTGTGTTACTTGAAGCACACTGGAGACAAAATGGTCACATAACTGAAACCTAATAGGGTCCGGAATCTGTTGCAAAAATCGGAACCCTTTCAAAGGTTTCAGACTAAAGTAAGAAACCCATGAAAAAGATTCCTAAACATTTGATAAACCTTTTTGATGGTTTCATATCAATGTACGAAACCTTTGAAAGGGTTCCGAATTTTACAACCAATTCTAAAAGTTTTTTTTTCTTCAATGCAGCAGTCTAGCCATCGCTTTTTCGTTCTAACACACAATCAAACTCACCCTTATGTCGCAAAACAAAGATGTAAGAAACATGTCGATGGTTTCAAGTCGGAGTAATCTACCTCGATCATGCTTTACACAATGTGATGGACGCCCCTAACGAATGTCTTTAGTTAATCTTGAATATAAAATTACGATCATGTGATGGACAGCAGACACTCGAGCCTTGGTATCTTTATCTTAGAGTTTATTTTAATGCACTCTTGTGCCTTTCACCACTTACTACAAATGTATACAGTGGTAAATTAGACTTGAGCAAACTCTATGATACAAGAGAAAGAATCTTTTGTCGGGGTTTCTTGTCGTTTAAAATATCGGTTAGTGTCCTTCAGTCGGAAGTATTTATGGGAAAAACGAGTAATTGAACAATGTCTACCTTAAAATGTGAGTGTGTGGGTTGGAGTCGAGTGCCTGTTTTCATCGATGAAGAATTGAAAGCCTTACACTCACATAAGTACCTATCAATACGCAGACCCTCGTTTTTCGTTTCAACTATATGATAAGAAGGATACATGGATTTGTTTTTATTGAGAAATTATATGCTTATGGCAACAGTTAGTATTCCATATTTTATTTTAGGAAGAGTGGTAATTAGTACGTAAATATAAAGTGTATGAATTCGGGATTACAATTAGTCAAGAAGTATGAACACAGGCAAATTTTTTAAGATAAAATCCTTTAGTAAGTAAGGAGTAGATCCTTTTCAATGAAAAAATGCATAGTTAGCTAATAATAATCCCAGTATCAGTGAGAATGCGATCCCGAGGGATGCAGTGAAGCTACTAGCAGTGTTGCAGTTGTCCGTACTGCAGCAAGAAATGGAGCCCAACGAGCCAATAGCAAGGTTGCACATGTTGTATCCACTAGAATTATAGCCCGCACGTAATATCAAAACGGAAGTGAATAAATTCAATGTACCGGTATATTTTAATTTCTAGGAGAACAACAAACGATAGGATGAATTGGGACGAGGAAAATATTAGCACTCACTACACAAGTAGTGAAACCCGATTGAGAATAATTCGAACCTCCAATAAAGGGATCACCACAGTTTGAATCTGATATACTGCCGCAAACGTAGCAATTAATCGCATCAGTGGCCAACAAAAAATCTATATGAATAAGGAGCATTTAACACATTCTCTATCTATTGAAATGAGATGCTTACTCAAGAAGAAAAGTAATGCAAGTGCAAATGAACTCATATCTTGATGATTATCTTGAATGATTTACGTACCAAAGTATTTCAATAGAAGTAGAAGTCGGCTTCCCTATTTATACACTCGCATACAACGGACAAAAGATGGTAGCCAAATAATTCAACTTAACTTGCAATTTTACCAGTGGGCGTCTCATTTTTCTCTTTCTTTCTTTTCATAAAATGTAAAGCTAGAAAGCAAACAAGTCATGCCTAGTCTTTATATTAACACGCCATTCATGCATCATTAATACATTACGAATAAATTTTTTTCCATACATGTTAGGAGACGCATCGTGTCCATTTATACACCAAATTGATGTTGAAAATCAGATTTTTGAGAGTGACTGAATGCTAATGACAGGTTAAACTGTTTTCAGGACAAGATTTTCTAGAGACTATGCATAAGAAAATACAGCGAAAACTTAATAGGTCTGTCATGACTTTCGGCAAAACGCCAATTCTTTCGTATCATTTGACTGAGCATAGAAAAATGTACTAGCGATTGTTTTAGGCCTTAATACCTTATACTCATGACATTATAGGCATCTCAACATAAGTACCCGTCAAATATTGAACAAAATAGCATTGACAGCCGCTTTCACTTTTTGAAGTCAAATTATATAGAATGACTTTACGAAAGACATCATTGGAAAGATTGTGTAAAACTTCATTTAAAAGTACAATTACCGTTTCTGAAAATGTTTGACTTTTTTGGGAACAAATTAAACCTTTCTGCAATTTTTCACCAAATTTCCAAGTATTTTCGTTTTTCATGAACTCGTGAAAAGTAACGAAAACTTTGATTACAGATTCTTGCAGGACATTTGATTCTGCACCAGGTGTAGCAACTTTCCATGCTTCAAGTGGGGAAGAATAGGTCAACATTTGCGAAACTAATTTAGTGGTTAGTGGTTGCAAAGCATACATTTCAACTTCGTCAGTCATAGTTTCACGAGCTTTGTATCAGATTTCATTTTTATAATAATCGGGATATCCTTTTGAGTCTTTTCAGCAGATAAAAACTTTCAAATTTTACTTTTGAAATTTTCTTACTTGAGCTAGCATCCATTGAGAGGGAAAAACCCTTTTGTTTTCAATTCTTGTTTGTTGTGATTATCCTGGTAGAACTCACTGTGCTGCTCTTAACTATCACATTTTAGTGAAGATTTACTCTATTAATAAAGAAGTTATAGAGACCTCCATCGGCAGAATACTTAAGGTATCCAATTACAGCCCAAAAAGTTATCCCTAACTCTAAATATCTTTTGAATTAAAAAGGGTGTGTGTGTGTGTGAGTGTGCGCTTGTTAATCTTCATCATTTGTTATACAGGAACACCCACACCCACACCTCTGCATGACTTCCAATTGATTTTTATCCTAACTCAAATAAGTACGCGTCGTCATCAATATCCATTCGCTTAATACTATATAAGTTGGAAAGAATATCAAAACAATAGATTGTAGAGTAGAGATGTGCACGGTAAGCTTTTCTCTTACCCTGTACCCTGATAAAGGAATTTTTCTTTACCATTTGCCCTACCCTACCCTGCAAAATTTCTACAATTCTTCACCCTTACCCTACCCTAACCTGCCAAAATTTTAGATTTGTTTACCCTACTCTACACTGTAAATTTTACATTATAATACCTTTATGGCTTATTATTCTTATTTTTCCTTACTCCGCAGAATCACCAGCCATGCTTTTAGATTCATCAAAATGACTCATTTTTTCCCATATTACGTAGTTTTTGATAATTTTTAGGACATATTTACAAATAAAAATCGTTGTAAAAAAGCATGAATTCCAAGAAAACAATACAACAAATGAAATAACAAATGAAATACAATCGATTGTTTTCACTGATGTTCGAACTTATATCATTACTATATAATTACAATATACTAATGTGTTTTTGTGATTGAATTACGGTTGGTTTGTTTATTCTACACATGAGTAATGGTTGGGATATACCGCTCGAAGTCAGTCACCTTCTTAACGACTGAGCTAAGAATACGTGTACTTTAATTTTCATGATTTCTTTCTTTTTCTGACTCAACTTTACTTTATTGGATTTTTACTTCCACCATATTGTACTCCACCACTTCAAAAGCATACCCTGCAGGTTAGGGTGAGGTAGGACAGGGTAGGGTAACCCTGCACATCTCTATTGTAGAAAGATTTTGTCAAATAGACCTTGGTGTAAACAGTAAATACGATTTTTAAAGTGCTATTTGAATCATAATATCCATTAAAAATTTTTAAAGAGTGGTATATCTTCATAGATATGCATGTCTGAATAGATTAGAACATCGATAGATCATTTGGAAAAAAATCGAACTTACGAACATTTACTGAAGACTAAATGAAAACATCATAGAAGACAAAATCACCCTTTTCAATTTAGTATTTTGTATGAATTCAGAACAGATAAATTTTCAAATACCTTGTGATATTATAAGAATGAGAAAAAATAGAGAAATGTTGAAAAAAGACATTCATTTCTTATTATAAGTTGATTTTGATTTATATCATTCAATATTAAAAAGCAAACTTTGCCGTTTATGAAATCTGATTATTTTATTCGAAAACTTTTTCTGTTAGTGTCTTCCATGTGGTTTATTAACGGTAGTTTATTGGAAACAAAGAAATGCAAAATTCCTGTGGATTTGAATCAATATCTTGAAGTGAAATTCATGACACGTCCAAAATCTTGATATAGATATGGTGAAATCTGTTTGATGATTGTACTTAATCTACTCTTTCCTGGAAATAGCGGTGTTGCTCAGAAAAAACGAAGTCTAATCGAACATAGATTACTGGCGACAAGAATTAAAAGTAGTGTATTTCAGAACGTGAATATTTTAACTGATATGTTTTTCTTCTTTAGGGATATCAATGGATATTTTAAATGGTTCTTTTCTTCATCTTTTTAAATTATAGGCATATTATACTTATACATGGATCGAACCGATGAACATCCCCTTCCATCTGTTGAACATACAATTATATTGAAGATGTACAACAAATAAAATAGTGTCACAAGTACTTTCCTTGTCATAGAAAATTCAGAAAAGTGTCTAGACAGATGAGGATCGTTTGCTTCCTGTCTACATAAATTTCCCAATTATGGAGGAAGTTTTATTTGTGCCGAAGAGTATTGTTTTGATGCTTTAATCGATTAAGATGAGTAAATTAACTGACACATATAATACGGCTTATATTGAAATCATTTCTGCTTAATTGAATGAAAATAAAACATAATTTATCTGTTCTAAATGTGTGTTTACTCTTGAATATGATTGTTATAGAATAGACCAACTAAAACATTGAATTGTGAGTTCGAGACTGAAGCATATGCATGTACATTAACACAAAAATAGCTTCACTTGATGAATTTTTTCTTTCACACAACAATATCGTGAGCCAATTTTTATTACTTTGGTTGTGACTTAAGTATTTCTGCATTTTATTTTTCAACATGAATCATCTAAAGTCAACATTGATTGAGAGATGAAATGAAATGAAAAATGTTATTCGCATGAAATTCTTCGACACCATCCCAATTTAATCAGCGAAGAAAAAAAAACAGCGAAACTCAACATCCAATAAACAACTGAAACGTACGGTTTGTGAGTGGATGTGGATGTGAGTCTTCTCTGATTGGAAAACCATAGTCACACCCACACCCTCTTCTTAGAGTAAATTGTCTTGATAATGTGTTTTCTATTTCTATTGAGGCAGTTCGTTGATCAAGAAAAGATATAATATAAGAAATAAAATAATGTGGTACTCGTAGATTGAATAATTTATATATCAATCCTTGTTAGCGTCCATGATAAAATCACTTGGACACTCACTTAGCATTCTATTGCGCCTTCTAGTCTAATTGGCTTAGGACAACTGCCCAGATAGCAGGAGGTGTGGGTTCGATTCCCACGAAGGTCAGCTTTTTCCTTTCCTTTCCTTTCATTCTTTCACTGCATGTCCATCAGAAGCTTACAATCCTTCAAACCATGCGGTATCAAATGCTGCTTTGATATCAAAGAATATAACTGCTGAGTGTTGCCTTTTGTCGAGTTATTCTCGAGCAAAACGTTGTAATCGAATAATATTGTACATAGTACTTTTGTGTGCTCGAAAACCGGCTTGATGTATTGGTAAAATATTTCTTTGATTTAGTTCTTTGAACATTCCTTGTTTGATAATTTTCTCTAAGACCTTTCCAGTGCAACTTAATAAACTAATTGGTCGATAGCTGGAAGGTTGTTTTTTATCCTTTTTTGGTTTAAGAATCAGAATGATGTTGGCATTTTTCCAGATATTTGGAATATGACCAATATCGATCACTGCGTTGAATATCTTTACAAGATGTTGTATTAGTAGCGTTGTATAATTTTTAAGGCAGCGATTGTGAATGTTGTCTAAACCTGGTGAACTATTAGGAAGCTGTTTGAGTACTGCTTTAAATTCTTTGGCAACTATTGGAGATGGTTTCATTTTATTCGTTTGTCTTTTTAGTTTCCCTTTAATTATTTCCGTTTGTTTTTTAACTTGCTCATGAAATGGCATCTGATTAGGCTTTTCAACAAAAACTTCATTTTCAAAATAGTTTGCAAATAGATTGGCTTTGTCGTGGTCGGTATTGGCGATAGTGTTTTGATATATCAAATCACCTAAGTATGACTGTTTTGTTTTTTTGCTATGGAATTTGCGAACGGATTTCCATAGTTTTGAGGAATCCATCTTTCTTGTACTTAATGATGGCATCATTCGATTGATTCTTTCAATACGATCGTTCCGAAGAGAATTTGTCAAGAATTCTCTGCTTTTATAATATTCTTTTTTGTCTTCATCATTGTTAGTTTTTTTCCATTGCCTGTATGCTCGATCTTTGCATTCAATAAGTTTCTTAGTACGTTTTGAAATTTTGGAGTTTTGCGATGTTCTATTGGTCAACGGAATTGCTAATTTAGCTGCTGCGACAATACAATCGGTGAGTGCTGTAACATATGATTTAATGCGTTGATATATAGTAATTGGATTTTTCAAATCTATTTGGTTTAGAAGAGCATTTAATGTGGTTCGATACAATTTCCAATTAGCTGATTTAAAATTCAAGAATAAACGAGGAGATTTAGGTTTTGCATCAGCAGACATATTCAAACTGAAGGTTAGTGGTTTATGATCTTCTTTCAGCCCAATTGGTGCTTGTGTTTCAACATAATTAATGAATAAATTGATGGGTTGGCTAGCAAGGATCCAGTCGATTTTTTCTTCATAATTATTTCTTGTATAAGTAGTAAGATCATTATCTATACATTGAAGGTAGCCTTCATTGAGTACTTGTTGTAGTTGGAGACCTTTAGTATTTGTTTTACTGGATCCCATAGATTGGAGTGCGGCATTCAAATCGCCGAGAATAAGACAGTTGTTATCTAAGTTTTACAGGTGTTCGAATAATTCAAGTTGAAGGTTAGCATTTGGTAGTATATAGATCGATGCTATAAGAAAATGGCCATTTAAAGTTTCTATTTGTACAGCAATTGCTTCATTATCACCGATTGTTTTGTTATATTTTTCATTACATTTAATGTTGTCCCGTATTGCAAGTAATACACCGCCACCTAGCCGATCCTGTCTATCATTTCTAAAGATTTTTTTATCCTGTGAGAGAGAAGAGATGTTCTGCTTTTAGATTTGTTCTATTAATTGAAAGAATATCGAATTTCTTAAAACGTGCATATATTTCATCTTTGTTTTTTTTGATTGATGTGACATTACAATGCATAATGTTAATCATTAATGGATTGGTGTAATTGATCTTTGATTGTGTTAACAGGTTTGTCTGATGAACTACTTGGTGAAATATATTTCTGTTTAGAGCTGTTAGTCGGCGTTGATGTATGACTAGCATGTTTCGTTTGAGTATTTTCAAATGCTAGCTCTTGTATTACTTTCTGTTGATGACTTGATTGTTTCTTGTTAATTTTCGATTCTTGCTTGTTTTGTTCTTCCATAAGTATGTCTTCGATCTCAATGTTGAATTTCTTACTGAGATGATTTGTCGACATCTCGAATCTTTGACTAAATGTGTTGAAGATTCTTTGTGTAGCTTGTTCCACGATCATCATCATTTTTTCCGTAATTGTTTCGATGATTTGGGTTTGATCTAATTTATCTGGACTTTGGAGGATCGGGAACTCTTCATTATTATTCTAGTTTGGACATGTATGTGTTGACTTCACCTGTTTAGTTGATGTTGAGTATTGATCTATTGTCTTTTGTATTTTTTCTTGATATTCTTTATATTTCGGACAATCGATGGATGTTGCAATGTGTCCTCCTTTGCAATTACAACATATAGGATTTTGATTAACATTGGGACAATTATCATATTTGTAATTTGTGCCTCCACATCTAGAATAAATTTGATTATCGGCTCTACAGTACTTTGCTACATGACCAAATTTCAAACATTTGTAGCATTGAGATGGTTTGTTGTTATGATTTGCGGCTTCCACAGGAAAATACATCGAATCAATTTGCAAACCTAGTTTCAAAAATAAATCTCTATTTGTTGAATCTGTGAAATTTATTTTTATTGTTTTTGTTGGAATCTTATCTTTATTTATTATACGAGTTATTTTATCGTATTTAAGACCTTGATCATCTAAAGCTCGTTTGATGTCATCATCAATAATTTTCTGATCGACCTTCTTGACACATGCTTCTTTATTATTTTCCAGTATTCGTTGTATAGTTTTAGGAATGTAAATTGAAGAATGTTGGTTTTCGTTTATTTGTATACTGGATATTAATTCGTTCAGTAGTCTATTAAATGATTTAGCGTCGCTTGTATATAGTGTAAATGTATTTGGACGATTTATTTGTATGTTCTTGACTTTAACACCAGGCAGGTGATTTTTGATAAAATCGTTCATTTTTACTTTTTTAAATGATTCGACTTCGATAATCAATGATACAACTCCAAATTCAATTTTTGTATTTGTTGTTTGTCGTTTTTCTTCTACAATTCTAGTCTGTTGTGAAGTATTCGTGGTCGGCGTAATTGTCCTTGAGTGATCTTGTAGACCTTTTTTTCGTCGCGAACACTACCGCCTCTTTTTGGCGGCATGACAATTCAACTGATGAATCCAAGAATTATTTTTCTTTAAATATAAATAATACTTGAGTATAAAGGTTTCTGATTTATAAAGCTTTTTTTTGTACTTGTTGGTCTTACAAAGTAAGCACGGAAAGAGAAATTTTCTAGATATACGTCTTATCGATAGCGTGTAAAGAGAGGAATGGCTATTTATATTTTAACTATTGTCTGAAGAACACGTTATTCAACGTCGAAACGTTAGCATACAATTAAAAATAAAAACAACGGAGAAAGCTATTACTGTTTATCACACATCAATGGGCTTCTTAACTAGAAAAAAAAGGTTTATTCTTTTTCCTCCTGTTTAGTTGTCTTTTATTATCTTTGCTCTTCGCGTTACGATCTAGTCTCTCGACTTAGTTCTTTAATTTTTTTTGTTCTTGCTTTCATGATACTACTATTCTTCAAATCGCTTCATGTTAAATCACTTGACTAGTAGTACTTATGGTTCTTAAATTACCCTGTTCCTCAAAGAGGTGCATGCTCACAGGGATGCTTCATGCTTGATGAAAAAGACTATTTACAAAACAAGAAACAAAATTTATATGTTATCTAGAGTAACCGATCATAATGATTTCTGTTTTTATTATTATTACAGTCATATATTAAGAAAAGCAATGAATTGTGAAATTTAAACACATGGATACATCTTAACATCATTATCAAGCTGATGTGTGCGCATTTCTTTCACTCTCTCTTTAATCGTTAGAAAATATCAGCAAATGACGTCTGCCTATTAAACGAAAGGCAAAAATGACATGTTTATAGGTTGTCATATCGAATTACTTGTGCGAAGCGGACTATTATATTCGAGATGATCCATGCATACGTATCCTTTTGTTTTATACTGTAACTAATATGTTTTTTCTCTTCTTGTAAGACAATAAACTATTGTTTCGAGATTCGTCTTTTTAATTCCTTGTCATTTTCGTCCATATAAAAAATTACGTATATGCTTCAGTGATCATCATTGTAAAGAAATATTAGAAAAGTGTGCTCTTCAATTTAGTTTCTTGTTCACATTCATTCCTTGTTTTTCGACTTCGGTCGGCTTTCTGTATTATTTCAAGGTAATTATGAATGTACTGTATTATTTAGTCTGAACAATGCAAATGCTATACCTCATTACGTGTCACGTGATAACCCAGAGGCTTCAGAATTGAACTATTCTCGAGCCACCCACCTGTTCTGCAATGGTTTTTAAAAATTGCTATTATTATTGCGGCATCGCATTGTCCTCTGCCACTTACCAACTGTTTTATACAAAGATAAGAACTTAACCTAATATTGTCCCCTTCTTGGAATCCGTCAAGGAAGTATTCGCTTACGTATCGCTTATTATTGATAGTACTCTCTCGAATGATCACTTGCCCATGCTACTGCTTTGTAACAACAGTTCAACTAACGATTAAAGACAATCAATCGTTCAATCGCTTTTGTGCTGAAACGTTTTACATTATGACTTTCCAACAGAGTTGTGAAAACCGGAAAAAACTTTTGGTTAGTTAAGTTAATGTTGAAAGAACAGTCTCTTTGTAGAACATGATTGTTAATGGATCCTAAGATTGCCCCAGGAAGATTAGAAAAATTCATTTTCGAATCGGCTTTTGAACCTTTACATAGAACCATGCATAAATGGTAGTAACTTTTCTAGACGTTTCAGACCTGTATATTGTTTCAATCGTCAGACTCTACGATCGTGAAAATATGTATTTTAAATCGTGCAAATAGAATCCAAGATCTGATGGAAAAAATAAAACAATATTCTCACTGAGATGTATTTATATGTATATTTTCAAGTCGACAATCGAATTTCGAAAATCAATTTTTTTAGTGTTCCTGAGAGAACTCCAGCATTCATTTAAAAGCCAGACGTGACTAATGGACTATATTTATAGCATCAAGTTAGCTGTTCAAAATTTTTTCACAGTATTCATAATCCGTTTAGAATTAAAAAATGTAAATAGTTTCAACACAAAAGCGATTATACCGTTGACTATGTTTCCCAGTTAGTTAGAGTAGTGAAAGTAGATTATGTTCTATGGTGAATATTACTTTGATCATCTGAATTTTCATATTAAGAAATGTGAATTCGACCATTCTATTTTTGAAAAGTATCATCGATCCTAATGTATTTCGCAATAATAAATAAGATGTTTTTTGTCATCAATTTCCAAATGTTTTTTGATTTCCTAGATTTGACTTGATCTTCTTTTCCTTTTAAAATATTTTACCACATAATGCGTAGTAATAGATAAACTAAATTGAAGTTAGTTTTCTCCGAAATAAAAGCTCACTGAGAAGTAAAAAACTACGAGAAAATGCTTTGAAACAACAAAGAAAATACGACACATTCGATACTATGATTGCATTTGCTGATATCCAACGACAGATAGTGTAATCGTAAAACTTAATGCACAAATCTTAGAAGTTTTTACCAAGTGTATTATAGTGTAAGAGACTTTGAAAATTGGTTGCTATCATACATGAGCAGTAAAGAAAACCCTAAACCTTATTCATGCACAGCATATAATCACTCATTATCGTTTTTAAACACTTAGGTTCTTTCGTTTTTTATTTTTAGGTTGTTTGCCAGAACTGTTCAAAAATAAACAAATCTCACTTGTGCCGTTTTTATTATACCTGACCCCCACATTTTCATGGACACTCTTTTATGAGTTTATCAAAGGTCTTCCATTCCTGTGGATTCCTTGATTCGTCGAGACAAACTATTTTCTGATCGTCAATACAGGTTTAGGCTTAAGTATATAGTCTGACTTCTTTCCTGTTATTCTTTACTAACGACACACATTCTCCAATACAAAGTGCAGTGTGTCGTCTCATAGTGCTGCTAAAATGAAAATAGAGTTTGCCTAGAGAAAACCTATCTTAATAAATGACGGGCCTCCATCATCTATTCCATAGTTTTAGATAGTGTTATGCTGACGCCTCTTCTCCATATCTTCCCTCGTGTAATTTTTCCTCAATCATTCTAGGAAGCTTTCTTCATTCCTAATCGGTGACTCGATTTTCGAACAGCCATTATAACTTGCAATATATTTATTCACGACAAATACGCATCAGCAACACAGATTTCTTAATTCGTAAACAGAGTGAAGAAGTACATATATAAGTGAACGATGCAGTCACACGTAGATGAGGTATGTAACCGTTAGTGTTTTATAACAGAAACATTTTATCGTAAAAAATGTAGTATAAATAATGTTGAACATAGGTTTTATTGTATTAATCCCTTAGTGATGAGGAAGCAGAGAGTATTGAGATTTTCCGCTTACTCAGGCAACGATCTAGTGTTTCTTAAAAGCAAATACCTCGGGTAATTGCTGAAAACAGGCAAAAGAATGAAGATAATCAAGCTTGTATTTTTGTAGTTATTTTCAGGGGGGTTCACGTATACTAATCACTCATCCACTTTTCGTTTCTAGCACAGTATCTGTAGAAAATGTTTTCTTCGAATTGTCTTGCCAAGAGATTCGTAATTTTTATTGTAGTAATCATAGCAGTTAATAAAAGTTTTTTCGATCCGTCGTGTTTAAAAACAAAATATCTCATAAGAAGTGAATAGCTCTTATCCATAGAATAAGGTTTGAGTTTCATTTTAGGATAATTCTTCAGTTAATATGATTTGAAGCATCTATACACATCAGTAGTTAGATATTATCATCACTGAATTCATTTCATCAGTACAATGTACTGATTTTTGCATTCGAATTTCATGTGTTATAGATCTTTCAACAGGCAGAATCAAAAAGAAACTATTTGGCCTGCAGGAGATTGGTGATACATAATAGGATAAATACACAATATACACCATAAACGTTTCTTCTTGTGTTCCTATAGTCTTGACCAGGTACTTTGTTCATATGAACTAAAATACTGAAAGTGAAAAATCGTTCAATAAATACAAAATCAGAACGTAGAGAATTGGGCGACAAATAAGCTCTTTCTTACAAAAATAATCTTGCTTTTCAATCAGTTCTAAGTCTGTCAGCCCTGTTTCATAAAATTGAAATTCTGTACCTCCAGAAAAAAACTATGCGAACCGAGACACAAGAAAAACATAAATAGTGTTGATCCAAAATATTAACTAACTATACACAGTAGGCTTTACCCTCTGCTACCGTTATGCAGTGCCTATTATATTACGTATTATGACCCGGAATTTACGAATAAGAACGCACCATTCTTCGAAGCCAGCTAGATTTCTTTAAGAAACACAAAATGATGTCAAAATACAAATCAGGATAAACCGTGTTGAAAGATTTTCAAGGACCATAGCCCCCACGCTCTATGAAAAATGTTTATCTTTCAGCGGTCCCTATGTTCTCTACCATTGATGACAAAACAGGCATCATGTTTAAGAAAAACTATCTGCAGGGCGTGTTGGAGTGGAGAGGGTAAATATTTTGGAAAACACTTGCTTCGGCGGAGTCTACTAATACGACAGACCAGGTTTATTTTTCGATGTACTGCTCCCAAACCTGACAGGTAACATGTAAGACGTCTTGAACTCCACCAGACACTGTAACAGATAGCCGCCCGTGACTTACAAATTTTCACTGAACAAAAACTACTTTATCGAACTATTAAGGATTCGCGCCGATTGAGAACAACTTTCAGGGGTTTCTTAATTAATTGAGATAGGTTAAACTCATGAAAAATTTTCTTCATTCAGTAAGGTTTTTGTATAAAGTACTGTCTAAAAGTGTAGGAGTGAAGAGTTTCTGCTTGAAACCCATTTTTATCCTCCTGCCATTCTCAGCTAGAACACATACTCATCAAATAGATCGAAGACTACTCGAACTTCAGTACTTCTTTGAATGATTTTCACTCAGGGACAAACTATTTCTGGATATGAAATGGCACCTGCCAACTTTCATGGGTCACAAAAGACACTTTATTGTTTGGTTTATGATAGAGAGTTTATGGAGAGTTTAGAGCGATTTTAAACGGAACAAAGGTGTTTTATAATAGCAATATGTTTCAAAGACATTTTGAATGCTGTAAGAGCATTTTAAAGCACAATCTCTTTTTTAGAGCATACAACAACAATCTCTCTATGTCTTATTCATACAGGATGCTAGAGGGTTTTGCTTCTTTTTCAAAAGCTGCAACCTTACAAAATTTCGCAAGTTGATTTGTCTTCCCATAAGGTGAAACCATATCACTAATGGCTTATTTCAATTTATCGATTATTAGCTCATTAAATATCTCGATTACGTAGTTAAAAAGGGTGAGATCTGCATTAGTTATTGGAGTTAGAAATTTTAATGGCACACTAGATTGTGCTAAGAGATTGTTTCTATAGAATTGATGCTGTGCGATATTTGAAAAATGTTGAAAGCAGCCTATTTTCATTCATATCTTGTCACCATTCCGTAGCTATCAAAAAAGATCTATGTGGACTCAGATAATGGCACTTCCTCAAACACAAATTCCAGTTTTGATAGGTGCCATGGCAGGCAGTGGATGATACTACCAGGGGAGGGGTCCTTTGTGTAAGCACTAGCTACCTATATCAACGAGTAGGACATGTTTTTCACAAAAATCGTCCCTATGCATCGACACTGGTATAGTATTGACGCATGAAGAATTTTTTCTTGGGTAATAGTGCTTCCCGGAGCACTTCTTAAATAGATCCGATTTCGTTTGCGTATATTCTCCTCCATTCTTCAGAAGCCAAAACAAATAGAGTTTGCATTCGTCTATTTCGCACAAACGAAAAACTATTAAAAAAAACTATTTTTGTATGATTTAAGTAACAAGTTTCTTCTCTTCATAAGCAAACTGAGCATTACGAGACTTAAACTGGTCTTATTTATAAAGCGTGTATGAAACTATTCAAGTCATGCAATAACGGGCAAAATATGTCGAATACTATAGTAAGTCACAAAATGCATGCATATGAGTAAGGCTATTTAAAACAAAAAACTAGAGTACCACTGCGATGAATGCTTTGTTTGAAAAGAATACCTGGACATATTGATGTTAGTGGAATTCGATTCATCATACAATTGTTTTACAATGAATAGGATATTTAAGTCGTCTAGTTAGTCAAATAACATTTTCGAAAAAGTCACAGAACAGAGAGACACTAGCTGTTATCATCTAAATTGTGGCTGATTGAAAACATGATCAGAGAAATTATTTGATGGGGTGATCCATAATTTAAGCAGAGCAGAAATATACAAGGGCACAAAATTTGAAAAAGATAACACATGGAGACTTTTTCTAATCTCAGACTTTAAATACAATATTCTTCTGCTATAACTTAACATTGGCTGCTGGATAAACTTTCTCCGTAAATGGCAGCAGGTCAAAGTAAGCGATATTCTATGACCCTGTATATCTTCTATGCGTCAAAATCAAATTGTAAATACTAACCAGATACCATATCATGTAGTAGATATTATTCATGAAGTTGATATTTTCGAGATTACCTCTATATTGAACCCATTATTTTGTCAATGAGCATTCATTAGAAAAGAAAGAGTTTAAAAACGTTCTTCTTTGAAATCTTTTTTCTTGTATCGGAGTGAATTTCAGGTAACCAGTGCACAGTAACAACTGCTTTTTATTCCTCGTTTCGATTTTATGATGATAATTAATCTTTTTTGTATTTTATTTCAGCGATAAAGTTATTCCCAATAGGGATGCCCCAAAAAGGCGACAAGTAGTACTGAATCAAATTGATTCTTTTAACCACCGTAAATTAGCACTTTCTGACGAGTCAGCAAAAGGAACGACCTCCAGAAAATGCTTTTTTTCTAGACCTTAAGTTGATGATCGGCTGTCTCTAAGCGAATTAATTGATGTACTATAAATTTTTCCAGAAAATGCTTTTCAATGATGCCTATGAATAGAAATCATTCGCAACAAAGCTCCACAAATCCTATTGATTTTTTAGAGCTCTGTCAGATTTATTTTGTCAAAATATTATCAATTCATGATTAACTGGTCTTGGACGGGTAATTCTCGAAAAAGTGTGTAAAAATGTAGACAAAAAGGGAAAGGACTTTTTTCGAACATGCCGAAACTTCACCTCATGGAATTCAAGCAATCTCTCACATTTTACTTGAAAGAAAAACTATACTTGCTTAAGTTCTTCTAATAGATGTGTTTTTGAAATGGATTCAAAAGAAGAACATACGTTTTCAGTAGAATGTATTTCGATAACTTCTTTAATTATCTTCCGTGTGTGTTTCTCATGTAAAACCTCAATGACATGTGCACTTATCTGCGACATCATTCTAAATTACAGGTGACTCTGAAATCTTTTCCAAGATTTGGAAACTTTCTTTAAAAATTGTACAACTAGTTTAGTTAAAGCATTTAAGATTATAGACCTGAACGTCTACATCGAAAACAAATTTCACTCATTTTGACAACACCAACAAAACTTTAAAGAATAAAACGTGACAAAGACGGTGAGACATATATTTCTATAAAGATTCTTCCCTTCTTGTACTACATTTGGCTCAGTTGGGTAATAATACTTTCAAAACATCTGTTTCAATATTTGTTTTAATAAAAGTGGTATTTTCGCGATTATTTTCATAGAATAATATTTCATCGTCTAGAATCTTCTACTTTCTGCTTAACTTATTCAACAATTTTTTCAAATACTGGAAGAATCGTTTAAATTGAGTATTAGAATGGCATGCTTATAAATTTACTGAATGGACAGGGAAAAACTATTACTTCCATAATGCCCTTTTGAAAATATCATATTGTTATATCAAAACTGCGTTTTTCTTAATTTTTGTCTCCTCGTAGATTGAGATTGCTCCAATGGATAAAAATTATCCATCAACAGATCGATCAAACCATCAGAATACTCTCGTCGATGTTAATGAGAAAAAGAACACCACTTCAATTCCAAATATGAAAAAAGCAAGAAAATATCACAATACCATTATCGATCAAAAAGAAAATTCCAAGTACCACAGGGCAATGTATGTCTGTTTCTTTCAGCATCAAGAATAGACATTACTACTATTTCCTAGGGAAAAGTGTTCCGAACGAATGTTGAATTTAATTACCAATCCAACAGTAGCATTTTGTTTGCTCACAACTTTTCTAATGGCCGTAGGCACATTGGTAGTTATTTTGATTTTGCCTAATCAAGCAGGTAAGGCCCTGATTTGCATTCCTCGTATTCAATACAATAAAATCCGTAATTAGATTAATTCTATTTCTTTTTACTAATATTGAGAGCTTTTAGTAAAATCAAACGAATTTCCATAACATTTGCAATCGATATCGACGAATAAAACTACTAATCGATTACGGGATGAAAAGCCTAACAAGTAATTTTAATCAAGTCAGGCATGGAAATGACAAGAATAATACGGTTGCACAAAAGGAAGTCTCATCAGCGGATATCTTCTGTTGGGATTTGCAGGATAGTTCATAAGAAGGATTTATAGAATAGAGGAAAATCCGAAAAGGATTAATCGAATCATCTCTTTTTTACCAAGGAAAAAGTATTAAAAGCTCTGACAAAATGAGTGTCTCGCATTATTTATTGAAATCACTTTTCGCGTCCTTATAAAGGAAGATTGCTCGCAAGCTTAGCTTTTATAAACTTATTATTTACTGTGTCATTTCTTATTGTAGAAAGATCAGCACTGTACTTATCTATCTATCGAGTTACACAGTGTAGGTTATAATGGATTTCACTTTTTCTATCTTACTCGTGTTGGTTTTAGGAAAAAACGACACACGTATAAAAAAGAGAAAACTGGTGCACAGCGATTTTGCTGCAGAACCTACAAGTAGATAATGCTAAACAGAGATCTATACCCAGTGAAAAATTATCAGATTCTATGAAATTATCATCGGATTTTGGTGCAACAAAATCAAAATTATAATCGATTGAAATTTTCCAAATCCAAGATAATTTGATTTTTAAGCAAAGATCATCCTTTAAATCAAGTATAATTTTGATTTTAATCGAATTTTGCTTGACTTTAATCAAAATTAGACTTGATTTACAAGATTATCTTTGATTAATAATCAAACTATCTTGGATTTGGAAAATTTCAATCGATTATAATTTTGATTTTGTTGCACAAAAATCCGATGATAATCTCATACAATCTCATAATCTGACAATTTTTTAGTGAGTTAGTATGCAGATTGTTAGATATTTTTATCAGTGTTGTGTTGTAGCATATCTTTCTTCCTATCGTTATTGTAACATAAGCATTTATATATTCTTCTGTCTTATCTTGTTTAGTCATCAAGCCTAAATACGTATAAGCCCTCTTCTTGATATGTCAAGGTGCATTCTTTTTCTTTCTCTTTTCTTCACATGGCTATCATTCCTGTTACAGTTCATATTCTCTAGTGATTTCTCGCGTCTTTACATTTTACGGAAATCTTTTCCTTGTTGCTACTTGATACAATAACACATTCTATAGATATGATAAGATATTACTTCTTTCTCTGCAAATAGCTGATTAGTGGTAAAATATCTTCGATGAGTAAATAAATAGTAAATAACTTCCTACTGAAGGATTGTTCATACGTCTGGATATTACAAATGACAAAAACTCGTAAAAATTTTAAGAATCTTGTTCAATCTAGCATCAGTTACATCATCCTGTAAATTCACACTTCCAATGAGGTCCAAGTATTCCATTTATATCTGTATAGATGTGTAAGTTCCATTTTGAAGATTATATTGCATATATTCGAAAAACGAAGCCGAAATGGATCCTAATGAAAAATTAGACGATCAAAATTGAAAGAGTTCGAGTGTTTTTCTTTGACTTGTCCATCCATGGTAACACCTATTCTAAATGGTTGCTCACCAAATGTAAAATACATAGTACAAAAATACAGATCGTTCAAAATCTTTTATTTTTATACAACCAGTAACAATGTATAGGGTGACTTTATATAAGGGATGCACTGAGACCTAGTCTCTGCTTGCTCTCCGTCTCGGTACATCCATAGTTTATAACAAATTATAAGCTCATAGATTCATTTCTTATTTGAAACAAAAAAAAGAACTTTATAAAAATCACAATAATATTCATTTCAGAAATACTTTTTATATTGACTTCTCCGAGGAGCAACGTAGTTGGACGAATGATTTTGGAGATTTTCTTTGCTCTATAAGCAAAGTCAACCAACGAGATATGGCCCCCTCTGTGTATACCTTAGCATTTATTTTGTCTTGAGTTACATCTGTTGCAAGGACACTTCCATATAATATTTAGAGTTGATCTTTTGCTTCCGTAGATTACATAGTTATTCGAATATCTTACAGCTTTCAGCGAAAACGCACTTGTCTCTTTTAAGACAGGGAAGTCGCAAGAATCCTCGATAATCTTTCTCTTACGTCAATACGAAAGTGATCCCTGTAAATTGGTCATCCGAAACAAAAAGCATGCATTCCTCGTTTAAAATTTAAAATTATTCGAACAGATAGATACCCGTGATAGTATGAATCAAGCCACCGGCGAGCCTGACGATGAAAAGAGAGACTGTAGACGTCATCTCGTCGATTATAAAAGTGAATATCATTATACATATTTGGGTACTGTGCTAGAATAGGGCTCAGAGGTCCGACCAGGCCACTAGGCCTGCCTGTGACAGGCCAAGCCGACCTCTCGACCAGACCAGGCAGGCCGCTTAAAAACACCAGGCCGCCTGGCCTGTCTATATCCTTTATATATACTGTTTTCTTTTCGATAGAAATTTTTTTAACAAATTGAAAGTAGTACTAGCAATTAGGAGAAGTATAGAATAATGTTCTGTGTTCATTATGATGGATTGAAATGATGACTAATGTCCATCTTAAATCGCATAGTTCATCATTTGTATCTATTCATTCTTTATGTTCTCATTTATCTAAATTCTTTTAGTCTTGATTGTTATTAAAATCTTTCTTATCAATTCTTGTTTTGATATTTATTATTGATTTTTAAAGCCTCTTTTATTTTTTTTAAACTTAAATATTAGCATTTAATTGTGTTTCTTCAACAAATGGCTGATATTGATCTTTCATCACTGTGAATGATTCCCCACATCGTTCACTAGTAAAACAAAATACATGTTTCTATTCTATCATCATAACAGTCCTGGCAGTGTGTGTGTGTGACTCTCTCCTCCGGAATTTTCGAAAAATTGTCTTGCGTTCTATCTCACAAAATGAAATTTATACTACCTGAAACATGATTTTATAAGTTACCCCAAGTCGGAAACAGATAATATATGATTTCTGTGATTTTTTTGAATTCAATCAATTGATTTTAATCCGAAAAATTGCACAAAACAATCAGAAAAATCAGAAAAATTACAGAAATCAAAAAAATCAGATTGAAACTGTCCCTCTCTAGATTGACATTTCAAACAACAAGGATACCAAATTTAATCATTTATATCGGGTAACTATTTTTTTGATTTAAAATTGACTTAAAATCAAAAACATCAGTTGTTTTCCACTTGAGTTACCCTCAGTGTTGCCAGATGTCAAACTCGAAAATCTAGAATTCAAATCTCAATATTGTGTAAAACTCTGAAAAACTCCAAAAAGTCCTTAAGAAACTGAAATAAGCTCCAAAAAAAACCCGAAACAATCTCGAAAAATCCGAAAACTTCGAAAAAATCCTGAGAAAGTCTAAAGAAAATTGCAAAAAACAAAAAAAAATCAGAAAAGTCGAGAGAAAATCTTGAAAAAATCCCGAACAGACCCAAAAAATCGCCAAGACCTGACAATTCTAGCTACTTCTTCGCAAAATTGTTGGGAAGTAGGAAATTACTAGTAACTCCCACGCCTAATTTTTGGTTGCTCGCGATACCTCTGGAAATGTTATTGGTATGAAATAAAAATAGACATGCCTATCCAGGCAGGCCAGGAGGGGCGACGAAAATCCTAAGCAGACAGGCCAGGCTGAACGAATAAGTCGGTAGAGACTGGAAGGCTTGAAATACAAAGGCCTACAAAAACACAGCCTGGTTGGACCTCTGATAGGGCTATATGGTTAGATAATTAGATGTTTGAGATTCCTGTCGGTGACATAAAAAAGGAGTGATGGCTGAAATCCTCACACAAAAAAGATTAATAAACCTTCATTGTGTACTACTTGTTACAACCTAATTGTTACTCTCAATTGTCAATGTGAAATATTCATAGCACGGCTGGAGGATTGTTTCAACGCAATTGTACTTGTCTTTTTTCTAAATTTTGAACCGCTTATGAACTTTCCCCATTGAAGTTTATTACTCGTCGATAACATATCATAAAAGCATCTGCAAGATACAGATGGGAATGACTCTGGTCGTCCAGCTAAATAAAGTCAAAGGTTCTTACTTGAATCATATTGTTTGTCATGTCCGTCTTTTCTAAATCCGAACAAATGTCTCCAAATAGTTGTCTAGTAAGTGAGAGAAGGCACATGAAAAGTAATTCAAGCAAAAATCCAGTGCAAGCTTGATGTGATTGAAGTCGCCTTAGAGCATCTACTAGAATTACTATGATCAAAGTAGTTTTTCAACCTTGCTTTTTTCCCTTTGTTACTTAGTTCCAAAATGTGGACTGAATTTCAAAACAATAATGCCAAATCCGATTGAATATAAGTTTGATCCAAGTTCGGTCGCTACGGGTTACTTCAACAATGATACTTGGCTAGACATTGCTGCCACCGATTATGCTTCTGACAGCATAGCTATATATGTTGGTCAAGGCAATGGCAGTATGGCGAATCCAGTAAAGTATTCGACTGGCATCGGTTCAGCTCCATATGTGATCGCTGTGGGGGATTTCAACGGCGATAGTCGACCAGATGTTACTACAGCTAATTATGGGACAAACAGCGTAAGCGTACTTCTTGGCTTCCCCGATGGCTCTTTTGCTAACCTAACAGTTCTATCAATGGCATCATCTCGCCCTATTTGGGTTCATACAGCTGATCTGAATAATGACAAAGCACTCGATATTATCACCGCTAACTATGGCACACACAGTGTTATCCTATTTTATGGATATGGAAATGGAACCTTTTCAACACCAAACACATATTTTTCAGGCTATGATTCTGTTCCATCTGCGGTTGTCAGTGGTGATTTTAACAACGATAAGCAGATGGATCTGGCTGTCATAAATTATGGTACGGGGGATATTGGTATTCTACTTGGATTCAGCAACGGTACTTTCACAAAAAAAACAACAACTACAACTAATATTAATTCCAATCTATGCTCAATTGCTGTTGGGTATTTAAACAATGACAATATCCTAGATCTCGTCGTCGCCAATTATGGAGATAAGAGTATAGGTGTATATATTGGCAAAGGTGATGGCACTTTTCTAGGATCAAAAACTTATACTCTTGGCACCACTTCTCCATATTCTGTCGGCATCGGTGACTTTAACGATGATGATTCAATGGATTTAGTCGCTACCACTGACGGCATTACCAATGTAGTTGTATTTTTAGGATATGGAAATGGATTATTCCGAAATGCAACGTTTTATTCAACTGGATCGTCTTCTACCATCTTCGTGGCTACAGGAGACTTCAACAATGATCATCGTTTAGATGTGGTTACCGTTAACAATGACACAAAAACCATAGAAATCCTAGTTGGCTATTTTCTATTCGCTGGAATTCAAATGACATATGCAACTGGCTCATATCCATACAATCTTGTTGCTGACAACTTTAACGAGGACACATACTTGGATATTGTCGTTGCCAATTTTTATAGCCACACTGTCAGTGTGCTTCTCGGGTATGGGGATGGCTCATTTGCAAATCAAACGACATATCCAACTGGTAATTATCCGTCGGCTGTAGCTGTGGGCGATTTTAACAACGACATACACTTGGATATCGCCGTTACTAATTTTATGGGTAACACAGTCTCTGTACTTCTGGGTTATGGCGATGGCTCATTCGCCAATCGCACTACATATTCAACTGGTAATAGTCCCTTCGCTGTAGTAGTTGGCAATTTTAACAATGACACATACTTGGATATAGTCGTAGTAAATTATGACGACCACACTATCAGTGTCCTTCTAGGTTATGCTAATAATTCATTTTCAAATCAAACGACATATCCAACTGGCTCATACCCACATTCTATATCTGTTGGCGACTTTAACAATGACACACGATTGGATATCGTTGTTGCTAATTTTTATAGCAACACTGTCAGTGTACTTCTGGGGTATGGTGATGGCTCATTTGCAGATCAAACGACATATCCAACTGGTTCAGGTCCATGGACTGTAGCTGTCGGTGATTTTAACAACGACACGTACTTGGATATCGTCGTTGGTAATTCTAATTACGACACAGTTAGTATACTTCTGGGATATGGCAATGGCGCATTTTCTGATCAAAACACGTATCTAACAGGCTTATCTCCATGGTCTGTTGCTGTTGGAGATTTTAACAATGACAGACGATTGGATATCGTCGTTGCTAACATGAAACAAAATAGTTTCAGTATACTTCTGGGTTATGGTAATGGCTCATTTGCAGATCAAACGATATATCCAATTGGCTTAAGTCCATGGTCTGTAACTGTTGGTGATTTTAACAACGACGCACGATTGGATATTGCTGTTGTAAACTCAGGTGATAAAACTGTCAGTGTACGGCTTAATGCTGATGATGGTGCTCTGAAAGATAGCATTACATTCGGATCTGGTAGTGGTTCTCGTTTCCACGCTGTTGCTATGTATGATTTCAATCAAGATAGTCTCCTAGATATTGTAGTTGCAAATTATGGTACGGATAATATAGGGATCCTTCTTGGATATGGAAATGGTACTTTCAGGGAGCAAATGCTGTATTCAACGGGTTTCAATTCTCGTCCTTACTCGATTGCGATTGGTTCTTATAATAAAGATGGTGAAGCTGATATTGCAGTGGCAAACTATGGCGCCAAAACTATTGCCTTATTCCTGGGAAACGGGAACGGTTTTTTTGAGCTTCAAAATAATATCGGAACGGGTTATGATTTCGCCCCAGTACTCATTGCTGCGGTCGATTTCAACCATGATGAACTTTCGGACATTTAGCTGTGTGGATATTATGCCGTCAAATTTCGGTTCAATTTCCAGGCCCTCTCTTCTAACATCATCGCATAGGTATGACATGGTTTTAACGACTTTTTCCGTACGATTATGTAACTGTTTCTGCGAGGTGGTCCATTTAAGAGAAAAGCAGCAAACATATGAGAAATTCATAAACGATCCATGTTCCAGATTGTTTATGACGTTGTGATCTTGTCCTGAAGATAACATCGATACAGTCCAAGTGAGATTTTACAGCATGATAAGACCCAAATGAGAATATCACTTTTGTTGCACGATGCAACTGTGAACGATCTGATGTAACATGGATCACTATTTTATTGAAGTCTTTCACTAAGTGCATCGAGTTTAATGTTAATCCAAGAACACCATAGAGATTTTACACTACAATATAAGGTGATTACTGTTTAATGAAAATCGATTCGCACCAGCTCCATCATCTAATAACTAGTTATAAATGATGCCATTGCACTTGTTTTTGTTGATCTCGTACGTTTTTTTCTCATGGGTAGTACTGCACTCATATAGAAAAATATTATTGGAATAGGGCAAATGTATTTTTCATGTTTTCCAAATATTTTTTCAATACAAGGACAATAAGTAGTTCTTTGGCTTCGTTGAATTTGCCAGGTAGTGCTGCCGTGTAAACAAGCATGCAATATTTAAGCGTGTAATATTTAAAGGCGTGGATGATACAGAGAAACACCAGGAGCGATTTAACAGTTAGATGAATGAAATTTGAAATGTCTTATACAATTAATTATAATTAAATAGGTACCACCAAAATGTATGCGAAGGTTACGAAACCAAGTTCCATTCATAGCACACGCTTAGAGCTGATATGTGTGACTGTTTTTCTTATAATGAATGTTGTTTTAAGGATGATCTTTATCGTAAATCAATAAGCGAAATCTAATGGCTGTGACTTAGCAGCATTTGAAAATATACACTGCAAATTGTTTTTGATTGGCTGCATGTGAGATAAATGTAAGAATCAGTAAAATTTGACCAAGGGAACTGTGACTACTCAAGATAATACTCCCTGTTATGTGGTTGTGCCCTTGAAATATGGTTTTGCACTTGTTAAGTTCTTATTGTGCATTCATGTGATCTTACCTGTATTAACAGATTTCCTCTCTCTCTCGATAAGGGTAAAAGGGCACTAACCAAATACATTAGTAGTACGATACTTGATGTAGAAATAAGTATTAGGCATAAATAATCTTATAGTATCTGTGTCACCATAAATCTTCCCAGGAACTTCATGACAAAGAATGTCTGAGATTGACCACCTATCATGGTTTTTTAAGCAAGGAAAAAAGGGAAATGTACATACGTATGTCTTGTCTCTCATCTTCTCCTATATCAACTTTTCTTACTGTGTGTCAACCATGTTACCATAGTTATCTATAAAACGGGACATTTTAAGAGCAACTCTCAAGCAGTGCGGATGATAGTTCTTCGAGTAGGAAATCGAGTTCCCGGATGATTGAATCCGACACTGGACCCGATTGGATCTGACACGAAAATAGTAATTTATTATTTGGATAACAACTAGTATCTGATGACATCATTAGAGGTCTGATAGAACCCTATAATTGATGTGGTCAAATTCCGAAAATCAGACCGATCGGATTCCAAGTGCAAGGAGCCGAATGGCATACCACAACCAGGATTCCGTCGGTTTTATAGAAATTCACCATGGAATCCGATCGGATCTGATTTAATCGGATCCAGTAGTCAGAATGAATCTCATGGATTGGTTTGAATCTTTTCACTGATTTGAACATTCCATGTACGACATATGAAGTCTGTCTAAGTTTTTAATGAACAGTAGTATTAATAGTTGGATTGAGTGTTACAAGTTATTTCAAGCTAAGTACATATACGGTACCATGATGTGTTAAACAAAAATTTAAACAAAGTGAGAGACCCTAAAAGAAAACTAATCATAGAAAGAAATTTATTAGTGAAAGGCAGGTGTGGAAGCAGATCATTAATTTGTGCAATGAGAATTCCTATTTTAATTTTCGATGGCCACATTACATATTATTTGTTTGATATTCTATAGCTAATTTATTTCTAATCATTTTCAAATAAAACAGCTAATGTTTTCAATTGTGATTTATGCTATAACGGAAAAAAATATATGTAAACATCTTGATGCATTATTTTTTTGGTAAATTCATCGCTCGAAACAAATAAAATTGTATATAAGTCACTACACTTGTATTATCATCTCCGAAATATATAGGGAATATTGATAATAAAAGGAATAGAAGAAAACGAACGTACACTCTTAATGAAAACCATACAGAAAAACTAAAAAAAAGTACAAAGAACAAAAACTGTTGTGGTCCACAAGTATTGTATTCATGCGCACTGATCAAAATAATTCATTTTTTTCTACCTGTTCAAATTGTGATCAGTCTTACATTATTGAACATTAAAATAGGCCCTGAAGGTGTCTCCCTAATATAGGTAGACACACAAAGACATTTTCTGTCTTACCGTGTAGTCGGTTATGGCAAGACAGAGTAAATTTACTGTTGTTTACCTCGGAAATCATTTTATCTCTTCTTCTTGCAACAAAAAATAAAGAATATTAAGCAAATCATTTTCTATACAACTGTACCTGATTAACTGTCATGGTTTATTTCAAGTGAAGTGAACGTTGCCTATTCACACAAAACGGAGCAACGTTACAAGAAATGTACCAGTTATTTACATTACTGTCAGCCTTTGAAAATTTTGTTATCTTTCTCCATAACTAAATAAGATTTTTCGACTGCATTTTCACTATTTTCTCTATACTTCGTACCTTTTTCACTGTTAAAATGATCAGTAAATGAAAAATTAAAGCTTAAAGAATCATGCAATGTTACAGTAGATACTTAATGCTTACCCAGAACAAGCATTAGGACGAACAAACATGGCCATAAACGAATATTTACGATAACGTATACTTTCGTTTCGAAATCTTAACGGGCATATTGAAGTCGAAATGATTCTTGATTTCATGATCCAATCAAGAGAACTCATAGAATGGCATCTCCGAACCAGATAGCTCAGATAAACTTAAAACTAATATAAACTTAAACGAATATTCTTCACTTGTTCCCTTATAACTACTCGCATTACTATCAAATACAAGCATACTGTGACCGAACACAATCCTGTATTTCATACATACTATATGAACGATTCCATTCTTGTCGCATACGATGGCATTGATAGTATAGATATACTGGTTTCATATGACACTAGTTCATTTACAGATCAGAAGCCATATCAAACGGACATTTTCCCATTCTCTGTAGCTGTTGGTGATTTTAACAAAGACAAACGATTGGACATGGTAGTTGCTAATTTTGGCACGAACACAGTCGGTGTACTTCTTGGTTATGGCGATGGCTCATTCGCAAATCAAGCGACATCTCCAACTGGCTTAGGTCCACAGTGTATAGTTGTTGATGATTTTAACAACGACACACGATTGGATGTCGTCGTTACTAATTCGATTGATAATACTGTAAGTATTCTTCTCGGATATGGAAATGGCTCATTTGCAAATCAAATGACATGTCCAACTGGGTTAGGTCCACAGTTTATAATTGTTGGGGATTTTAACAACGACACACGATTGGATATCGTTGTTACTAATTCGATTGATAATACTGTAAGTATTCTTCTCGGATATGGAAATGGCTCATTTGCACATCAAATGACATATCCGACTGGGTTAGGTCCATCCTCTGTTGCTGCTGGGGATTTTAACAACGACACACGATTGGATATCGTTGTTACTAATTATGATGACAACACTGTCAGTGTACTTCTGGGGTATGGTGATGGCTCATTTGGAAATCAAACGGCATATCCAACTGGCCATAGTCCATCCTCTGTTGCTGTTGGGGATTTTAACAACGACGAACGATCTGATATGGTCATTACTAATGCAAAAAACAGGAATGTCAGTGTGCTTCTGGGTTATGGCGATGGTTCATTCGCAAATCAAGTGACATATCCAACTGGCTTAGGTCCATGGTCTGTAGCTGTTGGTGATTTCAACAAGGACAAATTATTGGATATCGTCGTTGTTAACAGAGGGGACAGCACTATCATTGTAATTTTAGGATCCGTTGATGGCTCATTTGCAGTTCAAGCGAAATATTTAACAGGCCCCGAACCAGTGTTTGTAGTTGTTGGTGATTTTAACGACGACACACAATTGGATATCGCCGTTGCTAATTGGTATGGCGGCAGTATTAATGTACACTTAGGGCGTCCCAATCAAGGTTTTGAAAAGCGGATGACGCTCAAAACTGATATTGGATCACGACCGAGGTCGTTTTGTTTTGGAGATTTTAACGGTGACACTTACATGGACATTGCAGTTGGAAATTCGGGTAATAACAATGTAGGTATCTTTCTTGGATATGGAAATTATTCTTTCACAAGGCAAATGATATACTCAACTGAGTCTTCTCCATTGTTTGTTGCTATTGGGGATTTCAACAACGATCTAATGCTTGATATTGTTATTGCTAACTATGGTAACGACAGTGTTGGTATACTTTTTGGGTGTGGTAATGGTACCTTCTTAAGTCAAAAATCGTTTTCGGTTGGCAATAGCTTGCAACCGAACACTGTTATTGCTAGTGATTTTAACAATGATGGCTTACTAGACGTTATCGTGACAAGCAATAGCACGAATAATATAGGTGTGTTATTAGGATATGGTAATGGTTCATTTTCAGCCGTAGTGCTTTTTCCGCTCGCTTATGGCTCATTTCCGTTTAGTATTTGTGCGGGTGATTTTAACAATGATGGGAAGCAGGATTTAGCAGTTTCCAATGAAGGCACTGATACTTTAAATATTCTATCGCAGACTTGTTGATACCACAACTCCCACTCTGAACTATTCTGTTTGATTCACTGCTAAAAATTTCTAACTAATGCTACTAACATCTCTTGAGGGTATAGTTTTGGGTATGGTTGCATGTGAGTGTGAGTGTGAGTGTGTTTTGCAATTAGTGTATTATGCATTTTTGCTACATGATTACATCCATCTCCCACGAAATCAATATGACATCTGTGTTAATGTATTAAAAGAAAAAAAATACAATAAAATCAACAAATTTTGTTTCCTAATGCATTCATGATTCATGATGTCCCATAGGCTTATCGTTCGTTAGTGCCAATCACTGTTCGGATAATTTCTTTTCATTTCCTTCTATCTTGCGTAAGGTGTAACAGGTCTTGTCTGCTGTGTCCGCACCATTCTATTATATTGTCTATCCATTCTCTGCATTGACACCCTCCTCGTGGTTTTCCGTTGATTCTTGCTAATACGGTGTGTTTTATCAGCATATTATCGCTCATTCGACAGATATGGCCGAACAACCGTAGCTTTCTTCTCTTGATGTTTGCTATGATGGCCTTTTTTTGCTATCTGGTTCACTATGCCTATATTTCTTATCATATCTTTCCGGCTGATTCTTATTATCATTCGATAGCATTTTATTTCGAACGCCAGTAGTTTTTTTCTATCGACTTCCTTCAGTGTCCATATTTCTGGTGCGTATAGCAGTACACTCAAGACACAGGTAGTTAGGATCCTGCTTTTATTTTCAATTTTTGTTTCCGTGCTATTCGATATGTCTTTTAGTGCACTGATTGCTCTTATTGTTTTGCCTATTCTTCTCTTGATTTCTTTGGTACAGTTGTTGTCCCATGTGAATAGACTCCCAAGGCACTCGAACTGTTCTACATTTTCTATTGCGTTTCCTGCTATTTGTACACGTTTTTTGATATTTCTGTCGCCAAATACTGGTGTTTTTGTTTTCGTTGTATTCATTATTAGTCCTGCGTATTCCGCTGCTACTCTTATTCGTTCTATTTGTGGGTGAAGCGAGTCGCAGTCTTCTTCCAGGACATTGATGTCATCCATGAGCCGTAGGTTGTCCACTAGTGTTCCGCTTATATTTATTCCACCATCAGTGTACATTGCTTTGTCCATTACTCGTTTAAGATACGGGATGAACAATAGTGGTGAAAGAGGATCTCCTTGCCTGCTTCCAGCACTAGTTTGGAACCATTATCCTACTTCTTTCTCTTTTCGGACTGCTGATCGTGCTTTTCCATATATATTCTGTAGTAGTGCAACCATTTTATACTCGAGTCCGTACGACTTGAGAACATCACATATAACTTTATGTTTGATTGTATCGAAGGGTGTGGGTGTGGGTGAGCGCAGTTCTCAGTAGTTTCTTAGCGAAACTCTTATGTAATTCTGTGTTATATCAATTGAATTTCAAAACGACGGAAACTCTACACAACCAAAACAGTCTTTAAGACTAATAATGGATTCGACTGAAGAAATTCTGCACCAAAGTTACAAATATCACTGTCTGATTCCTGTGAAATAAAATGACAGAAGCACGCAGAAATCAAATAAAAAGCTCCTCTTCCGGACATATCCTGAAATGCAATTTAAAGTAGGATGAATAAATAATACTGGTGAGTTCCATTTAACAAGCGGAAACCTAATAAATTATTCGCAAACGGTAAAACCCGCCAAATGCACCAAAATCCACCACGCAATCTAACGATTTTTAATTGAAGATATAGCTTATATCTTCTATTCGAGATGAGATGAAGGGTAGCAACTCTTAAAAGAGTGTGACGGTACAAATAAGACCGTTGAATAGTACCCAAATAAGATAGTTCATTAATAATTATTGTAAAACAAGCAATACAGCAACGCTCTGCTATAACAATTATACGTATGTATCGTTTTTCTTGAAAAATTCCACAATGCATGTATATACGCACACACTAAGGGAGATATATAAATATAGAAGCAGAGAGACAGAAGAGTAGAGAGAGAGTAGCTAAACAGGCAAGCGGAGAAAGAGAAAGAGAGACGAGCTAGAGAGAAATAGGAATAATAGAGGATTCGGAAACTATTATGTATTCCTCATGAATATGACAGGATGCCATTCAGAAGGACGTTCATCACTTAACTTATGCTCAACTTTACGCATAACAATATGTTACCTATCTGTGCCACAGAGAAGGGCGTTCATTGATTATGGGTAATTCGATTAACCTATTCTATCTACTTAACATTGTCCTTGACCACTTGTCATGGAACAGAATGTTCACCCTTTGTTACGCGCACAAGTATACTATCTTGCTAAGGGAATACGTTGATTAATCTTATATTATGTAAAAGGATGTCCATCGTTTAGTACGACCTGAATTTACCTTGTCATGTCAGAGCAATGTGTCCTTGGTACACGCAATATACCTGATAATCACGAAAATACATCAAACGTTGCTTTTTTTAGACTTTTCCGTCTTGTGATCAAAATAATAACACCACTTCACGGAAGGAAATTCGAATCCGTTGTTACTTTTTTGATCCGAGCTTTCATTGGTCAGAAAGCCGGACAATTGGAAATTTAACTGATGAAAAGTAAGATTTTTTATTTTAACTCCTTTTTCCGTTTCGGTGGAGCTTTGTAATAGGTTATCGGGTCCCAGGAATTCTAATATATTATCCTTTTCTCGAATTGATGTTGCATTTTTCAGAAACGCAGGTCCTCGTATGAGCTTTTCCTCGTCGTTAAAACATAAGTTGTTGGTAAGCGGCTTATATAACCGGGGAGTTGAGCAAATACTAATATCTTATAAAGTCGTAATATTTATAGCGACAGAATAGTTTAATACTGAAAATTATGGCTGATTTAGATAACTTGCTTTTTTGGTAAGTTATTATTGAATGTTGCGCTTAGTTAAAATAATCCTTAAAAACTGTTTTGTGTTTTTGATATTTATGGAAAATACGTGCCACTTTTCAGGGTATGAATCATGAGATCGGTTATATCTATATCAATATTTTCACTTAATACTTCTGTCTCATGAAGTCAATTTTCAGATCAGTCGAAGAGAAAATCTTTATTTCTTTTATTTGTGTCTTACATTCTATATATAATGATGAATTAATAATGGTGAGTTCGATTCTAATACTTTCAAGTTGATCAACTGTTTTATTTCTAATTAGATCCAACGACAGATGAACTAAGAATAATGGTGAGTTCGATTTTGAAAGTTGAAAGCTCATCGATTGTTTCATTTCTATTTAGATTCAACATCCCCGGTCGGTGGTTTTGTGAACCAGATGTTGCAGGAACAGGTATAAAAGGTGTGGTATAGTGAGCTTATACTGTAGAAAAGCACGTGGAATCGGTGGCTAATTGGAAGTAGTACACATGTCGACAGAATTGCCACGTTTTTCTACTGATTACTACCAACTTGCTGTGTTTTACGACAAAAGTCAGTGGAAATCATTGGAAAAACTTAGGTAAAGTTTCCGGACTGAGTGCTGCTGCTACGTTCCAGTGATTAGTCAAGTGTTCCTACAGGATACAGTAACTTGTCCGCATCTTTATTGTAGCCTGGCAGGGTTCAGTGTGCAGAACGATTGACCTGGTTAATAGAGATCCGGTGGTTCTCATTTCAGATTGGGAACAATGCAACTTCGGAAAACTTTAATCCGTCTCCGAAGTTGGTATGCGAAGGATATTTTCACTTCGCTTATCGGCTTCCGAGACTTCGCAAACTGTGTGTCGGAAACCCTTAAAGGGTTTCAGGCAGTAACACACTCGTAAAGCCTCTCCGGGATTTATGGGACACGGTTTTTTTTAGAGAGTACTGACTTCGACGTAGTAGAGTAGGACATGTTAATTTCGTCGTGCGAGTTTTAAACTCATAGATTATGATGCATTGATTTAGATGTAAGTATTTAGATGTACAGGTTATGAAGTATAGATGTATAAATACAAGATTCATACCTTTAGAAAGGACGTAAACGTATAGGGATCGGAAGGGTGTGAATTGATTTTTCTATCGTTTCCGACCAAAACGATAAACCGGATGAACTCTACATGTTTGTCGTAGTTTCTAATGATGCTTACGCATTAGTGAAAATCAGTTACAATAGATGTTAGATCACCAAATGATACAAATAGAGATAGCTAGTAATAATTACTATGACAAGTTCGTATTTATTGACAAGATGTCAAATAGAAACATGGATAAATTAATTATGTATGAAAGTCGACGCGAGCCAAGTAGTTATATGACTGTGGTTCTGATCAAATCTCCCTTCAAATCAGCATACATTCACATCTTTGACCATATTCATCAATATCAATGCTGAAATCGATGAGTACACTTAGGTACACTGTTACTTTGATTGGACTCCTCCATACTTCTTTCCAAAGTATATTTTCCTTCTTCAACTTCAGGTTCGTATTGTGAAGGGTATTCGAAACGAACAATTAGGTGAAAATTTAAGTTTTGCTAATAGGCTACTACTGCAGAAGAGGAACATCCTCATGGTTTTGTGCAGACAGAACACGAAAAAATACCATGGTGCAGCACATTATCAATGCTTTGTAACGATGGGGGTGTTCCTCTTCTGTTGTAGATGAGAGCAGAACTGTTTCAATTGAAAAACAAGCTTGAATGTGTCCTAATTGTGAGCAATCGAATTTAATAACCATCAAATTTCTTAAAAATGTAGCTAAATGTCTTACGTTAGTGAGAAATAAATGAAACGCTAATATATATACATTATTATTTTGTTAAATGTAATTAGAATTTTCAATATTTTTGTGGTGATGTTGGTTGTTAATCATTACGTCAAACGAACTATCGAATAGTTGATCAAATTATGATACAAGAAGGTGCAAATAAAAACAAATCAGATGAGAAAGTGGGCACGGATTCAGGGTTTGTATGCGGCTCTTTTTATTCTTCACCAATATCCATCAACATCCATCCCTC